>JAHBCN010012465.1:0-26559 GCA_019359885.1 Listronotus oregonensis
AATTTTTGGGTATAAGACCGAAAAACAGAAATTTTTTAAGTTTGAAAATGTCTAGAAATTCCAGTTTTGCAATAATATTTAAAAAAACATAATTTGGAATACACTTCTTTGTCACTCTTATACCAGCCAGGTCACGATCTTCAGATAGTTGCTTCCCCGGCGTTAATGGTCATTTGTGTTCAGTTTAGCTTATAGATTTTTAGTCTGCATAATTTTTAAACTTTGGTTTGAAATAAAGACTGTTTTTTGTGTTTTTTTTGTATATTTTAGGCAGGTGTCTTGGCAATTAAAATTTGCGGCAGAGTCAATACACATTTAAAAAAAATACTTCAGATTAATTAATGTTTAACACTGAAAGGTATTTATGTCATCAGAGTACAGGGTGAGTCAACGATAAAGTTCATTATTTAATTGGTTTCAAAAGTTACGAGAAAATAGTAAATACAAAAGATGTAAAGATTCTTAGGATGCACAATTTAAAATTATTTTAAAGTATACAGGGTGGCTCAAAAAAGCGTGACGAATAAAACATACATTTTTTTAAATGAAACACCCTATTTTTAAATTTTGTTTTGAATTCCTTTTAAAATTCTTCAACTTTTTTATTAATAATAATGCATACCTAAACCTAATATTTTTTCCAATATTTCAATTTTTCTAAAAGAAAATAATTTTCACACTTGCAAAAAAATTACGATAGCGCCATTATTTTTGAAGGTAGATCACTCATATTTGATATTAGCGTTATTCGAAGATGACGTAAAAGATATATGCAACGGAATTTTAATTAGATGCTACAGGGTGTTCAAAATAAACGAATATATTTGGATCATTTTAAATTAAAATCTCGATTTTTTAAACGCACCATATATATTATTTTTTTTTCTGAAAGATTTTTACAAAACCCACAACTTTTATTAAGTATGTCATATACCTATTTTTAATACTTTGCGATTTATTTTAACTTTTCCAATATTTCCCCTTCTTTCTTCTAAGACTATTGCTATAACATTAGTTGGCCATGACAAAATGACATTGTCAAATTTTAACCGACATCTGAGTAAATAAATTCATAAAATTTATTGTGGTGTCGTAAATTTAAAAAATAAGTATGGATTTTCCTAAAGTTGAATTAATTGATATGATTTATATACTGGGTGAGGTGCAAAGAAATACTTTGTTGGCAGTAAGACTTTACAAGGCGAAGTACCCTAATAGACGTGTACCGACTAGGCAATCTCTTCAGTGTTTAATGGAACGGTTTAATGCTAGTGGTAATATTGAATATGAAAAACGGAAAGTGGTTAACACTTTTTGTACACACCAAATTATGAAATACACCTTCGATAAGAGCACTTACATAAAAAAGTGTGAAATACTGTACACAAATTTTGAATAACAGAGGCCTTTATTTGACTTTTAAAGAATCCATTAAAAAGATATGTTTACTTTAGAGTTCTAAAGACAGCACGGCAGTTATTGGGTAAAATTATTAAAGCTTTTTTGGGTAACAAGTTGATATTTCGATTTTAGCATTTCCATTTATCATTTCTGCCAAGTCACCTGGATCTTCTTTGCCCTTTTCATTAAAAAAAAAATATAATATATATATATATATATATATATATATATATATATATATATATATATATATATATATATATATATATATATATATATATATATATATATATATATATATATATATATATATATATATATATATATATATATATATATATATATATTTAATATATATTTATATTTTAACGTATTCTGCTTTCTTTATCCTTACTAAAAAATTCAAAAACACATTATGTAGGATTTCAATATTCTGAGCTTTTTACCAAGAAAAAAATCGGTAATTGTTTACAAAACGGTTTTCTGCTGTTTTTGGATTAAATGACAAAATTTTTATATAGTCGTATTCTAGTGTCCTCAGGGATTGCAAATATACTTGCGCAGAAGAGAAATTATGTGTTTTAATATTTTTTATTTCAATTTTAAAATTTAAAATTACCATTGGTTTCTTCATATAATGCGAAAACTCCCCGTTATGACAAGAAACAGCAGAAATTATTTTTAAGGTTACCCGTGCAGTGTTTTCCAAATCGGGGTCTTTTCCAATACATCCCCGCATTTTCACGTCTGAAATTTAATTGGGTAAATAAAAAGCCGCTTTGCTTAGCTAACCATGACCATTTTAGACAAATTCAAAGCTTTTAGTTCTAGTCGGTCATGGTTAGTTCCTGGTGCAAAGCAGCTTTTATTTATCCCTTATATTTCAGACAGAAAATGTCAAAAATTTGATGGCTTAAATTGATTAAATCTGGCATCACTGAGAACCCCCAAATTTAAAAAAATACACAATTTTTTGTTTGTGCGCACGTAAATTCGTATTCCTAATAAATAACAGAAGGTGTGTATACCAAATATTAACCATATAATAGAAAAATAGCAGAAAACCGTTTTGTAAACAATTACCAAAAAATCTTCTAACCCATAAATATTTTTGAATTCATACAAATTATTCACATGCGTAGTATACTGTTTAATAATGGTACATGTTTTCATCTTAAAATTTTAATTTTATTCATAAAACGTAATATTATTTATCCAAAACCATTTTAATTAAATTTTTGTTTACAAACAAGATTATGACATATCAAGCACAAATGATGACAAATGACAAACGAAAGCAACCATGGCGGCGCCCTATATTAGACTTTTCGCGCAGATTGAAGCGCTTTCTCCTCTTCTCTATTTCTCTGAGTAGGCGTAATGCACAGTAGTCAGTGGGCCAGGCTATAAAAATTATCCACAGTATATGCTGGCGAAATGAGTACCTGGAGGAAATTAAGCCAATTAGTTCCAATACCCAGACCCAGAAGGCATGAAGGCAAACGGCAGCAAGCAGCAAACTTCTTTTGTATTTTGTGCGTATTTTGTGATTTTGTGGCAGCAAACGGTCTGTTTGTTTTCAGTACAGTATTTTGCTTTCACAGACGATAAAAAAATCGTTTTTTTTTTCCAGTTAGATAAAAACATTTTTGGGTAATTGTCTCGAAGTTGCCCCTTCGATTTTGAAAATTTGGTAACGGGTTTTTGGGGCTGATTCGAATCTGAAAAAATTTTTTTTCGCAACGTTTCGTTTACGAGATATTCATCATCAAATTTAAAAATCAAACTAACCTAATTTTCACTATATTCCCCCTTTTTTTGTACAGAATTTTGATTGTTACACTAAAGTGGCACACAACATTTTATAAACACCTTTTGAAACCTTGTATTTTTATTTATTTTACACCTTTTTTCCATTAAATTGCGAACTTTCAAGTTCAAAGGCAGCAACCACATTTGTTTACAAAAGGCTAGTGTATACATGGTTGCCTACACGTTGCGGCGTGTGAAAGTGGAGGTTTGCAATTAAATGGGAAAAAAATGTAAAATTAATATAAAAACAAGTTTTTAAAAGGTGTTTGTGAAATATTGTGTACCAATTTGGTGTAAAAATCAAGAATTCTGTGCAAAAAGAAGGAGAAATAGTGTAAATAAGGTTAGTTTGGTTTTCAACTTTGATGATGAATATCTCGAAAACGAAACGTTGCCGAAAAATTTTTTTGCAGATTCGTAATCAGCGCCCCAAAAAACCCCCGTATACCAAATTTGGTCAAAATCGGAGAGGAGGCAACTTTCGAGACAATTACCACACTTTTTTAAACCTATATTTAAATTTCATTTATTTCTTAAGACAAGTCGTTAGAGTAGTGAGAAGTAGCCTTTTAAAGTACCTTTAAGTCTTTTGTCGTTAAAATTTCAGAGAAGTGACCATTGAATTTGTGACCAAATAAATTGTAAATAATACTAAATAAAATGGATTATTCATTGAAGAACTATTTTGTCCTGCTTCCAGAGGAAATTTTGGAATTTCAAACTTGCACCGTTTGCAAGAAATATCTTTCATATTTACCAACTAAGGTCTATTCTTCAGGGGAAATAAAGTGTGGAAGATGCTCAAAAGTTGATGACCTGGGTGTGGTGTCTAGTTTTTACAAGATTGCTGACAATATTATGTTTCCATGTATAAACAGGTAAAATCAAACATGCCTTTAGATCTAAATCAAAACACATTTTTGTTTGTTTTCTATTTCTTTTTCAGATGCGATTAAATAGCAATAAATATAAATTTTTTACTCTAAAAAGAGAATTTTTTCATACAAAAACAAAGACTCTATAGGTTCTATGTAACACTTTTTAAAAGATAGCATAGGTGCTATTAAATTTTAAGTACCAAAACAAGCTCAGTAAACAGTTTTATAAATATAGTTAAAAGTGCTTATTGTTTTGTACCTAATTCTTTATTGTTCTTTTAAGTTGACAAACATATTTAAAATTACCGCACTGGCTGCTTTGAATTTATAGTTTACACAATGTATTTATTGTAGGTTTGAAGGTTGTCAAATTAGACTCGCGTACAAAGATGTCCAAGAACATGAGAAAACTTGCAAAGGTGGCGTTTACTTATGCCCCATCTGCCCTAGAAGCATCTACAAACCGGAATCAGTGCTCTACTTAATCGATCATTTCAAAAAAGTCCATAAGGGATATATATTGAAAAACACACTTTTTCAATTAAATAGGGAAGTAGTGACAAAAGAATATTACTTATACTATAACCCTCATTTAAACTTAATATTTTTAATTTTTCTACGTGTTAATGGCAATGTATTGCTTATTAATTTATCAACAGTGGGTGATAAACAACCCGAACTGATAAAACAACAAGTTAAGCTGTTTGAATCTTATCCCGAAAAAACTTTGTTTACTACTTCATGGAAGAAATGCTCACCATGGAACAAAAATCTTGATACGTTTAGCATTTGGTTTAAAAATGACTTAATTTGTTTTTCTGTAGAGTTTCTGTTCAAGTACTCTCAAACACCTGTTATTTGGAATCACACTAGTAGTGAATTAAACTCTTTAGACATATCAAGTAAGAAAACTGAGCTGGTGGACACGTATTTACCAAACATAGAAGTTGCTAACATACCCAGGACAAATCCTGATTCGTCTCAAAAAGTTTTTTTACAGCCAGCTTCAAATCTTAATCAAAGGCAATTTAAGGAAATAGATTGGGATGCATTCCCGAAAATTTATTTAGAAAATATAGAACATGAAAATGTTAAAAGATATTTTAAAAACCCAACTTTTTCTGATTGTGGTAAATATATAACAAATGAATATGGTTCTAGGCTTATGGACATTCGGTGTTCATTTTGTGAGAATTTTTTTCTGCTTCGTGACGCAGGGATATGGAAATGTTTGGGATGTGAATGTTGGTTGTGTTCTGTTTGCAGTAAACTAATAATGACATGCACCTATTGCCTTCAGAAAATTGAAGAAAAATCTGATTGTCTTCTCTTCAAGCTTGATTACTATTGCAGATTTGAATGTGGCAAAATTATAAATGGTTTAGAATACTACGATCACGAAAGGAATTGTGTAAGAAATGAAATTTTATCAGATGAAGATATTCTTAAAAAAGCTTTTGGACTAAAGGTTCTAAAAGATAAAGTATTATTGAAATCAAATGTTTTTAAGGTAAACAATTTTTATTCAGAAGGAAGGTACTACATCGCTGATCAAAGAGGTTTTCAGTACATATTGGAATTTAAAAGCACCTCATTTAAACTTATATGGTTTAATATATTGCATAAGTATGATCCCCACAAATATTATGTAGACATAAAAATTTGTGACGGTAGAAGACCGAGAACAGAAAATTTTTAACGTTTGAACTGAATAGAAGATCCAGGTTTGCAATAATATTTAAAAAAACATAATTTGGAATACACTTCTTTGTCACTCTTATACCGACCAGGTCACGATCTTCAGATAGTTGCTTCCCCGGCGCTAATGGTCATTTGTGTTCAGTTTTGCTTATAGATTTTTAGTCTGCATAATTTTTAAATTTTGGTTTGAAATAAAGACTGTTTTTTGTGTTTTTTTTTATATTTTAGGCAGGTGTCTTGGCAATTAAAATTTGCGGCAGAGTCAATACACATATTTAAAAAAAATACCTATTCATTCTTTAATCATTCAATAATTTATATTTTAAGAATTCACAAAAAAAAAATTAAAAAGAAAAAAACATATTTTACAAAGCTACACGCTGTTGAATTAGAGGGGAAAAAAGAGTGTGTCCATCTCGTCACGATTTCCTCTCTTCTGATCATTTGAAAAATAAAAAAATGACAAATTCTTTTTTCTACAAGCGTGCGGAAAACTATACTTTTCCGCACTAATCTGCGTACCGAAATTAGCACTTTTCCGTACTATTGCGGAAAAGTAAAATCTTTTAGTTTTTGCAGTCTTTTCATAACATTTATTAAATAAAATAAAATAATCCTAATTTACCAAATGCAAGTACATATTTTTAATAACTCTGTATAAATTATCAAAGAATCCATAGCAACCAACTAAAAAATTGTTTATTTTTTATTTTTGGTTTTTATTTTATGTTGTCCATGGATAGCTTTTAGAATGAGTTAATTGTGTTTTTTTCTCGAAAACGAAGCTAGATATAAGAAAACACAGGAAAGTAAAAAGTTGTATTTTTAGTTGCTTAATCTTAAAAAATATAAAAACTATAAGAAAAAGTCATTGGTGTACTTTTTTTCGTCAATAATATGGCTGTGGTGCCCACTGAGACGCCACTGGAGCTAATAATTTCAATCTAGTTAGAGCTAAATAAGCACCTTATTACTTCAAATAACTGCACCAAATTTCGACCAAATCGGTTTTAGGATATTTATGATATTTTATAAATACCGTTTTTTTCTTTAAACTTCAACGCCCTGTATCTCAGAAACGAAGCAACTCCGGACATATGTTCATAGGAACTTTTTTTCTTAAAACGACCTAGCCAATCACTCTCTGAAGTTTCGTACCGTAGTTGTATACTTAAATATTTATCTACAAAAATTTAACTCTTCTTGCCTTAATATTTGCGAAATCTTCTATTAAATACCTTATATCCAAGCTGTCTTAACTTGTATGTTCAGTTTTGTTGATCCTAAATAGTTTTTGATAATTTTTAATTTTGAATAGGACATTTCACCAGATGCAACTGAAACCGGCAGTATAAGCAGATGAGCTGTCGCAATTTCTTTTAAAAAGAAATTCAGTTACAATTACCAATTACTCTTCTAAGTAGTAGTAAATTACGATTACCAATTACTAGCATTTTTGTTAAAAGTAATCCAATTATCAATTAAAACTGAAAGTAATTGAATATTTTAGCAATTACTCCATTTAAATTACCACATATATTCAATACGATAAACAAATAAAATATGTATGCATATTAGTATAATCATACGGGCATGTCACACTATACAACCTGCTTTCTTGGCAAGTTCAACATTAAATTACTCTAAAATATTTTTTTTATCCTACCCGGAAAAACGGTGGCGGTGTTCGCCGGATTCAAAGCGGCCCAGCGTACTTCAAGATGCTCTTTCTGGCTGGCCAAAAATTCCGACAGTTTTTCCATAAAGAAAGATAATTGAATTTTTTGTGGTAATTCAATTATTTACTATACTTCAAGTCCAAAATTTCTGTCAATGACGCATCGCTCGCTTTTAGAGTGCCCCGGGTTGTGTGGGGACAGGGGAATCAATTCCAGTGGCGTATGCATTTTAGAAAATAAATGATAAAATTTCGTCAAAACATGAAAATATTTTTACAAGCAAAAGTTATTTTCTCACATTTTTATCAACCCTTTAAATTAGTAACAAGCCTATATTATTTTGGTATTATTCGGATTAATGAAAAATGTAATTTTTTGCTTAATTTTGCACACCTCCTATTTTGAGGTCATAGATCACAAATTTGAGTTTTTTGGCGATTTTTCAACGTTTTTTCCAAAAAAAAAATACATTTTTTACTTTAATTTCCTTCTCTGATTTTATTTTGCTACATGAAAAAAAATAAAATTTCAGTCTTAACATAAATTAAAAAAGATGTAAAGCAGAACGATAGACAATTCAAGTTACACCACTTGCCAATTCACCACCGATCTTGCAATTTCAATATTAAATACGATATTCACACGCATTGCTTCATCAAAAAAATCCACTATATAAGGAACACGAAAGCTCTGAGATCATCAGCTTGTAGAATCCAATAACTATTTCGGGTCTTTGTGTTCCATATTTAGGATTTCCATATCGAGAATATTTTTGATCAAACATTGCGAGTCGAGCGAAGCAAGGTTCGCATACCTTATAAAAATGTCATAAAGAAAACATACAACCTGGTAACAGGTCAACATTTTTAGAATTTCGAGTTGAATTCGGACGTAAACGTTTTACCTACTTTTTTTGAAATTAAGGTTTTTTCCTTACTTTTTAAGTGTTTTTTTTTAATATTAACATAGTATGAGTTTTTTAAATATGTTTTCGTGCAAATGACAGAATTTAAAGGAATATGTCGTAAAATGGAATTAAACAATTCAATTATTATTTTTTTAAATACTATAAGAGGCAGCCAAAAAACAGCTTTGATTCATGTTTAACAATCAAAAAAATAAAAAGTGTGCAAAAAATAGCGAAAAAATCGCATTTTCCAGTATCCGCATAATTACTAATATTGATTTTTTTGCCTTTTAAAACTCTGAATACCGTACGCGAATTAACTTTTGTTAAAGTTGCACATATCTCTCAGCATCCAAAGTGGTTAGTTCTGGATTTCGTTCCCAAATCCCATGGTAAACATTTTTAACCATTATTCGTTCTTTTAACGTTAACTGAGTTTTTTTTTTAGGCGGATAACTAGTTAAAGGTTGGTTAACATTCATAGTTTACAGAATTAAAAGCACTTAACAACACTAAATAAGATAAACTATTATAAAATTGGCACAAAACAATATCTATATAATACAATTATTAGAAATTTATAATATTTAGAAAATACCCTGTATAGCAATTAAATATTAAACTTACAAAATCTGTCCATACTCAATAATAACTAAATAAAATCATCGAACAGCATTAATAGACTCTGGATTTAATTGTGAAAATAAATCCAAAACAAAATTTAATTGACCTTCGCCTGTGGAGCTGGTGATCGGACAGAAAGCGACGAAACTTTCACATATCTCAATATTATTGGTTTCATTATTTAAAAGAACATATGTCTGAGTACAACCGTTATTTGTTCTGTGTTTCAAATTAAATTGGCCTGTTAAGTTCAAGAACTTGTTACTTTACAATTTAAGTGTATACACAATTTATGTAACATTTTTTACTTTATATTGATTTTATATTTTATTTATGTAATGAATATAATGGAATAACGATAAAAAATTAGACAGTAAACGAGGTTTTATTTTCCCCCTAATCTTGAAATGGTCTTTGTCATAAACTAAAGTTGGTTAGTGTATTGTGGTCTTTGTGTAACAAGTGGTTAAAGTAATACCTTTTTACCAGAAGTTTGCCTCCTGCGGTTGGGGAGGCTCTTATCAGAGGCACTAGAGCGTCAGAGAAAGATTGCAAACTTATCGCGTTTTTTCTCTTTTGCAGGCTGTTTGCACAACCGAGCGGAAGGCTGCCTCTAGGTAGGTGTATGCTTGAAGTTAAAAATACTCCGCCGCTAATAGTAGGCGTAACGCACAGCAGACAATGGACCAAGCTATAAAATTATCCATTGTATGTACTGGTGAAATGCGTACCTGAAGGAAATCAAGCCAATTAGTTCAAACAACCAAGAAGGCAAACTGTCAATTTTAGACTAACCTCAAAATCTTGTGGCGCCAAATATTAAACAAGGCAATTTTATGTGAATTATTAAAATTATTAAACAAATATGTTTCAACAGAGCATCACGTAAGGGTTTTCACATATTTTTAAAGATCCCTCCACTGAAACAACTCGTTTTTTAGGTCATTTTTCAAACCCAGAGCCTCCACCGAAGATTCAAATTGTCAAGCAGGGTATGTAGCAATTTATTGAGGCTTTAAAATGATAAAACTTCCCAAATTTATATCTCTAGTCGGTGTTTTTAGACACACCTTAGTTTATAAGTCTCAAATTTGTTTAGCAAATCAACATATTCGTACCATTTCATTTAGTAACATTGTTTTTAAAAAATATATAAACAGCTCGCCGAAGGGGGAGAAGCGGCCAAGAAAGTCAAGCAGTGATGAGCCCAACGATGAAAAGTAAGAACATTGTATATCTTTAATGTTTCATATTAAAATAAGGTATAATTTCTTCATGTTTTAGTTTCAAAAAAGAAAAGGATAATACTGTGTCGTCAGGTATGTGTATTTCGTATTTATTGTACATTTTTATATGATTTCGGTTCTCCTAGATTAATTTAATGCTTGGTTTTAGCGAAAAGATCCCAATCTTCTGACAAAAAGGAAAATTCTAAGAAAATTAAGACTGAAACTAAATCTCCCAAAACACCAAAGAAAAAAGTATGAAAGAATCACCAAAACCGAGGAAAAAGAAAGGAGATAAAGATAAGAAAGTGTCACCTGAAACATCACAGAAGGGGAAAAACAAGAAAGCAGATGAAGATAAGGAAAAAACTGTTAAAAGTGAGAAAGAATCACCTGAGAAGGATGTAAAAATAGACAGTGAGGTTAAAGAATCAAAGTACAAAAGAATTAAAGTAAATGATGATAGAGAATCGCCTGAAAAGGAAATTAAAAAGAAAAGTAATGTAGAAATATCAGAGGAGAAGGAAGAAGAAGAAGAAAAAGAAACACCTGGAGATAAAGATAAGGAAAAAACTGTAAAAAGTGAGGTAAAAGACTCGAAGTACAAAAGAATTAAAGAAAATAATGATAAAGAATCGCCTGAAAAGGAAATCAAAAAGAAAAGTAGTGTAGAAATCTCACAGGATAAGAAAGAAGAAGAAAAAGAAACACCAGACAAGAAATTTAACAACATAATATTTGGTATGTAGACACAGTGTTAAACTGACACTGTACAATTTTTAATTCTATGGTTCTTTAGCAATTCATTTTTGTGGTACTAGGTAAACCTACAGCAGAAAAGAACAGGTCTCAGCAAGCTGTCTATAATCCCAAGTCATCCAAATATCATCCTGTTAATGATGCAGTATGGAAAAGAAATGAAAGGTACAAAAATTAGTAAATAAATTATTCATTAAAGAAAGTTTTAATCTATACATAGTAAAATAATCTGTTATGATGTAAATATACTAAATTAGTGTCTTAGAAAATGAAAAAACATCAGATTTTTCGATAAATGTAGGACCTTACTTGCAATTGATGTTTTTGATTCTTTTCTTAGAGATATATGCTGTTCATAAGGTTAAAAATTAATTTTTGTAGGGTACCATATAGTGCACTAGCAAGAACCTTGGAAGAAATAGAAGAAGTCTCTGCCAGATTAAAGATGATAGAGATCTTGAGCAATTATTTTAGATCGGTCATTGTTCTTACCCCTGACGATTTATTGCCAAGTGTATATTTATGTTTAAATAAGATTGCACCAGCCTATGAAGGTAAGACCAAGGAAGTTTAAAGGTGTATGGAAGCCCAATGCTATAGCCCATTCGATCAAAAAATGTCCAGCCCAGTATGAAAATAACTGTCAGAGTTGGCCCCGCCGATTTGGCCACCACTATTAGGCCTACTTACACACTGATAAATCAGTGTGTAGTTAGGCAACACATTATACTTTTATAAGAGCCGGAGTACCGTTTTTGGTGCAACAGCGCGTGCGGTGGGTATGAAACTATATCCGCGCTGTACCATCAACCGTCGTCGTCTCATCATTCGTCATTTTCGTTGTGGTTTGTGCCCTTTGCGCCGTATTAGTTTCGATTGTTTTGCTTTGTGTGATTATATTTTGTGGTTGCAGAAGTTTTTTGGATTGATAAAACCCTTTTTTAGTGATTATGTTTATTAAATTGTGATTATAAATTTTTTGTCTTTTTGTTTGTTACTTATAATATCGTAACAAAATGACTAGAGGTTGTATGGTTTTGTCTTGCAAATCCAAGGGTAACATACCCGCATTTTTACTTTAGGTAAGTATTTCTTATATTTAAATTAGGTGTTTCTTATGAGACGTAACGTTAGGTAACCGAATGAAATTAATAATATATCAATTATGAATAAGAGAAAATGAAAATTTCATAGGAAATAGCAGTGAGAAAAGTAAGGCAATCTTAACTATCTTTTAGATGATTTCCACAATGTTTGTGTATTTCTGTGGATTATTAAAAAGAAATAAGGTTTACATTTAGCTACTTTAATTTCATTTAATAATTTAGTACATTCCTTTAAAGGATCATAATTATTAATTACTGGGCAGACCAGGCAAATTTTAATATATACAGGTCCTCTAATTGAATGAAAGAAAGTACTATTTTATGTTAAAGTTCCTTTTGCTTTTTCTGTATTTGTTTAAAAGAAAATTTTGATTCGATTTTGGTTTCTTAATCTTACATTATCAACATTTTAAGCTACATACTGTAGACACATTTAATAAACAAGGAATGTTTACAATGGATACTAGGTACCAAATGGTACATTACAAATTTTACACCACTAGTTATTCTGTCAATGCCCCGATTTTGCTCAGTGAAAAGTATATCCACAATTTAAATACTTTAATTGTACAAGCCAGAATCTTAGGATTGATTAAACTCATTTATATGTTTATGCCCTTTTTATCACATAATTGGTAAACCAGTACTTGTGCAACAGGCATGCATGGTAGAAACTTTTATGCTTAACATAACTCGTCGTTCATCATTCTATTTGATTGGTATAGTTGATTTTTTGCTTTGTGTATTATATTCTGATAAAAATCTTATTTTAGTGATAGGTTTATTAAATTGTGATATAATTTCTGCTTATTGATTTTCTTATAATATATATCAATGACTAAGGTTGTAGGTTTTGTCTTGCAAATCCAAGCAGAAATACCCGGCATTTTTACAAAGTATTTCTTATATTTAAATTAGTTTAAAATTTAACGAATAAATAATATATATCATTATGAATAAGAAAATTGAAAATTTCATAGGAAATGGAGAAAAGTAAGGCAATCTTAATATCTTTTAGATGATTTCACAAAAGTTTGTTTTTCTGTGATTACTAAAAGTTAATAATTACATACTTATTTCATTTTAATTTAGTACATTCTTTAAGATCATAATTATTAATTTACTGGGAGACCTAGGCAAATTTTAATATACTACAGGTCCCTCAATTTGAATGAAAGAAAGTACAAGTTCCTTTGCTATTTAATTAGTATTTGTTTGTAAATTTTGTATAATTTTTATATTTAAGACCAAATACTAACACATATTTAATTACTGTTAAATGGATTATCTATGAAGATCCAAAGGTTATAAAATTTTATTTTAATCCACAGTAATCTAGGTTTCTCATTAATGCCTCTTTGTAATGTGAACTTGTATACTAAACAATGCATTTTTAATTATTTTGTACAACCAAAAATTACATTAAATAGAATTGCTATTTTTTTTCCTAAATAATAAGACATAATATATTACATTATTATTATTTTATATAAAATCTAATATTACAAATTTGTAAAAATAAAACAAAAACAGTGACTTTTGAATTTGACATTTGATGATGTCAACTTTATAGACAGAAACAAAGAATTATGGAAGTCCGGCCCTGATCTACTATTCATTGCGCAAACTCCGCGGGGCCAATCCCCCTATTCCCGCTGCCCTGCACGCCTGGACAATTTTGTTCTACAGTATTGGGCATCCATACACCTTTAAACTTCCTTGGGTAAGACAGACTCTTTTAAAGTCAACAAAAGATCGTCAGCAGGTTCTCTTTCCTTTGTCTCACATAACTCAAAAAAGTGCTTTAATAAGTTTCTTAGTGAATCCCTGATCATTTCTCTTGACACTTCCAAAGCTTATGAATGGATGTGGCAACTTTGTGTTGACACAAGTGGTATAAAATAGTTATTAAGGTATCAAGGGTATTATAAGGATAATAATGCTTGAGGTGGCCCGATGGATATACGTTGACCGAAAGCGTTATTATCCTTAATACCCGTGGTGCCTTCAACGTTTAATGTCCGACTAAATATTCTTATATGAGAAAAATTTGAATGAATTTTGAATGTATTAGTTTAAACCAAATCAAGTACTAGCATTTACCTGAAAAAATTGTCGAAACGTAATTGGTAACCATGGTTGTAAGTTATTTGTCAATAAGACAGCACATAAAAAATAATTTTGCGATTGAGAAGTGAAAATGTCCGAAGTAGTGGAAAATACCCATCTCCCCCAAGATATTTTAGTGAAAGCTGCTAAAGCTGAGCATGTGTGTGTGTGTATTCAGAGCTTGTAGAAGAGACGAGCTTGTGAAAATGAAGTTTTCCGATGTGCGTGATATGGGTTAGCATATATTTATTGACATTTCATAAAGTAGAAATGGGCAAGCAAGGAGCTTTTTGGTTATTGATGACAGTGAAATGTGCGCAACAAAGTTAATTCGGGACTATGTGTCTGCTACCTAAAAGTGCACCTATACTTCAAGTCCAAAATTTCTGTCAATGACGCATCGCTCGCTTTTAGAGTGCCCCGGGTTGTGTGGGGTCAGGGGAATCAATTCCAGTGGCGTATGCATTTTAGAAAATAAATGATAAAATTTCGTCAAAACATGAAAATATTTTTTACAAGCAAAAGTTATTTTCTTACATTTTCATCAACCCTTTAAATTAGTAACAAGCCTATATTATTTTGGCATTATTCGGATTAATGAAAATGTAATTTTTTTTGCTTAATTTTGCCACCTCCTATTTTGAGGTCATAGAACACAAATTTGAGTTTTTTGCGATTTTTCAACGTTTTCCAAAAAAAAACATTTTTTACTTTAATTTTACCTTCTCTGATTTTATTTTGCTACATGAAAAAAATAATAAAATTTTAGTCTTAACATAAATTAAAAAAGATGTAAAAGCAGAACGATAGACAATCCAAGTTACACCGACTTGCCAATTCACCACCGATCTTGCAATTTCAATATTAATTACGATATTCACACGCATTGCTTCATCAAAAATATCCACTATATAAGGAACACGAAAGCCCTGAGATCATCAGCTTGTAGAATCCAATAACTATTTCGGGTCTTTCGTGTTCCATATTTAGGATTTCCATATCGAGAATATTTTTGATCAAACATTGCGGGTCGAGCGAAGCAAGGTTCGCATACCTTATAAAAATGTCATAAAGAAAACTATTACAACTTGGTAACAGGTCAACATTTTTAGAATTTCGAGTTGAATTCGGACGTAAACGTTTTACCTACTTTTTATTGAAAATTAAGGTTTTTCCTTACTTTTTAAGTGATTTTTTTAATATTAAAATAGTATGAGTTTTTTAAATATATTTTCGTGCAAATGACAAAATTTAAAGGAATATGTCGTAAAATGGAATTAAACAATTCAATTATTATTATTTTTTTAAATACTATAAGAGGCGGCCAAAAAACAGCTTCTGATTCATGTTTAACAATCGAAAAGTAAAGAGTGTGCAAAAAATAGCGAAAAAATCTCATTTTCCAGTATCCGAATAATTACTAATATTGTTTTTTTGCCTTTTAAAACTTTGAATACCGTACGCGAAAAAACTTTTGTTAAAGTTGTACATATCTCTGCAGCATCCAAAGTGGTTAGTTCTGGATTTCGTTCCCGAATCCCATGGTAAACATTTCTAACCATTATTCGTTCTTTTAACGTTAACTGTTTTTTTTGTAGGTGGATAGCTAGTTAAATGTTGGTTAATATTCATAGTTTACAGAATTAAAAGCACTTCACAACACTAAATCTTTATATACAATTATATACACTAAATAAGATAAACTATTATAAAATTGGCACAAAACAATATCTATATACTACAATTATAAGAAATTTACAATATTTAGAAAATACCCTGTATAGCAATTAAATATTAAACTTACAAAATCTGTCCATACTCAATAATAACTAAATAAAATCATCGAACAGCACGAAAACCCTGTCGATACGCTTATTTTCAAGTCTCTTCAAGTTGTAAACTAAGGAATGTGTGTTGCCACTTTTATTGTCTTCTCGATAACAATGATTTCAATACATATTGGCGTGCTATTTTAAGTGCGATCGCTGCGGGTATTATTTTTGCGAATTATGACAACGTGGCGATGAAACTTTTGGCCGGTTCACTGTTATTTGAGCGGAAAAGTATATCATAGGCTTAAAAATCATTTACTAGTGTTAGATTTTTATTCAGCCTGCTTCGTCGGTTGGGTGGCCGGTATTAAATGAGTCACTGACAGAAATTTTGGACTTTAGGTATAGTGATAGGTTTTTTTTGTGCTATCGTGATGAACGATGTACTGTGCAGCCTATAGATAAAAATACATTTGAAAAATATACCCTTTAAGATTGCTACATATTTGGGTTTACCTGATGCTAAGGCGTACACAGGTCATTGTTTAAGACGTACAGCGGCATTCTGATGCGGGAGGTAGTTCCGAGAGCTTAATGAGGTTAGGAGGCTGGAAGAGTTCTTCGGTAGCACGAGGGTACGTGGATGATAGTGAAAGCTCCAAATTGGCTAATACTTCCCTTGTAGTTGGGAAAAGTATTACTTCAAGTAACACAGCAACTGCGGTGGGCTATGGAAATGTGGAATTTTCCGGTCAGTTTGAAAATTGTACGTTTTACTTAAAAAAATAATTTTTATTATGATAAGTATGTTGTGTAAGTATGTTTGTATTTTCGTAATAAATGCTTAAATGAAGATAATTTATTGTTTATTTATTGGTAATTTTAATAACGCCCTAGGGTAATATTTCGTATTTAACTGACTTTGACATAATATTATTATTTGTCAAATAATATACCAGTCGGACATTAACGATTTTAAAAGAAAAATGTAATAAACCCGTAACAGAGTTGTCAAAATCGCATTTTTTTTAAGGTATCGAGTTAGGAGTAGCCGAAACGAGTCTCATGAAAGCAATAGCGCAATCTACAGGCCGTACAGTGAACCAAATAAAGAGTGATGCTCAAGAAACCGGTGATCTGGGCATCGTAGCGGAGCAATCCAAAGAATCCAGAGAATGATCTTTAAACCTGCCAGGTTGACAGTTAAAGGAGTATTCGACAAGCTGAAAGAGATTGCACAGATGACGGGACATGCTGTAAGTGATATACAGGATTAGACCAGTAACTGAAGACTTGAAAGTACCCAAAGCTGTAAATAAATCTGTACAGTTTTCATTTGTGGCGCAATTCTTAGGTCTTCGCGGATGCTTTCGAGCGAGAAAACTGGCCCCCAAAGTCCCAAAAATGAGTTTCCCGCGAATATCTGCCAAAATATGCAAATTAGAGAATTTTTGTTCAGACAAAAAATGAAGATCACCTCGAAATCTACAAAAATGGTCCTTACCATTTTTTTCGCAACACCAATATTTTTCGCAAAAAGGGCCGTCGAAAAATCCATAATATTCCACACTAGAAACGGCTTTTTTTTCTGATTTCAAGTTTAAAATATAAATTAATAAAAAAATCATATTAGTATCAAGAAAGCTATGAAAACAATAAAATAGTTTTAATAAATATGACGTATTGATATTGTAAAAATTTGAAATTTATCATTTTAACTATTAAAAGTAGTTTGTATTGTTTTTTGTCGATGGGCTATTTAGAAGAGCAAAATAGTTATTTTCCTAACAAGTGCACAAAGTGATACTTTTCCGCACGCGACTGCCGTTGCCCGAACTCCGCTTCGCGTCGTTCGGGCAACGGCAGTCGCGTGCGGAAAAGTCACTTTGCGCAAGCGTTAGGAACAAAATTTTTCCTACGAGCGTCAGATAATACCAATATTAAAGCAATGATTATTTTTTAAATTATGTTTAATCTGAAAGAACTACTACAACATATTTATAAATGGGAATTATTTGTTGATAACATTTACAACAAAAGAACAGTTATTAGCATATTGTAAATTAATTGCAGAACCTGTAATTTCATTTAGCGGGTGGCTTATGGAAGCGCTTATTGTACGGCTTGATGAAGGTTGACTTAGCTCAGGAGGGGAGTTGTTCATGGTCAATATTTTATTCGACATATCCTTTTTCTGATTTGTGGATTCATCAATGTAGCTCTCAGCTACAGCCGTTGATTTCCAGCCCCCAAGTCGCTTGACATTGGTAATTCCTTTCTCCAGAATCCGCTAACATAGTCGCAGAGGATCGACGAAAACTATGTCCAGTGTACTCTTCTGGATTTTTTAATTTTAGGTATGCAGCAATTTCTGAAGGCATTTTACCTATTGAATTTATTCCCACACATTGCGTACTGCATGCTCCTTGTTTATACTGGACAAAAAACGTCTGTGTGGGGTATGTGGTTTTCGCAAATTTGCATATTTACGGTACAATTGCAGATAAAGTCCGTTATTTGTTTCATCGGACACTACAAAGATTCTGGAAGTGTTATTTTTACTGTCAGGAATTTTCACCACTATCAAATTTTCATTATCCTGTATGTCATCAATCATTATTTTTGTAAGTTCATCTCTCCTACAAGCACCGGCTAATCCAAAAATTGAAGCAACTTTTATTAGAAGGTAAATATTATCAGGTGCTTCTTTCATGAATCTTGAAACTTCTTCTTTGCTGAAAGTTTTTGATTTTTTTGGCCGGTATCCCACGTTTTGGTGTTTAAGTAGTGATGTTAGCTTGAAATATGAACTTAAATCAAGGTTCCTTTTCACTTTGAGGACACATTTTAACATAGAGTACTTACTCCATAAAGTATTAGGTTTATATGTTTTTTGCAAATCCGCAAAATAGGCCAAGAACACTTCTTCTTTAATACTTTTTGTCCCCTTGCTGGAGCACCAGTTTTCGAAATGACTTTTATTGATTCTCATATTTTTCACGAGATTTTGCTGGTAATAAATTCAAACTTACGGTATTTGCTGCATCCAGGATAGAATCTGGTAGCTCCTCATCGGAACTACTCATTTTAAATAATTATTTTTGTCGGATTTTTATTTAATTAAAAAAGATACTATGACGCCTTTTCATTAAAAATGTTTGTTTGTATTGAAATTCATTTGTGCAATTGCTTGTTCATATGGAAACGAAGAAAAAATCTGACATGTGTTAAAATCACCAAGATTACATATTGTTGCTTGACTTGTCATAATCATTTATTATTATTATACAGGGTAATTAAAAAATGTTTTTTTTTGTGTTTTAGTTGAAATATTGAAAATTACGAAGTAACAAACAAAAAAGAGAATAAACTAAAACTTGCAATGGCTTTGTATATTGCATGAAATAGCCTACAATTACTAAAATACATATAAATCTTGCTTACCTGTAAGATTTTAGAGTAGTTTGACTTTTCCGCACGGCGTGCAGAAAAGTGCAGAGTGCAACTTTGCGCACTCAAATGCGTGCGGAAAAGTGGACTTTTCCGCACGCTCGTAGGAAAAATTGTAATTAATACTACTTATTTCCTCTACCAGTGGCGTCCGTAAGGGTTTTGCATTGAATATTTTTGAAGAAAAATACTATGCGACTGCTTTCTCTTAACATAAAAATTACTTTAAAATCCTTATTCATTTTTGGGCAAATTTAATTTTTTGGTTTTTCTACAAAATTATCTCAGTTATTATTAAAATTTTTAAACTTTATTACCGCATCACGCGTAAACGGCTGGACCGATTTCGCTAATTCTTTTTTTGTTGTGTTTGTTATTGTCAGGAGAAGGTTCTTATCAAAGAAAAATTGAAAAACTGCAAATACAGGGTGGTAATAAAATACTACGTTAAAATCACGACGTTTCGTCCTTTACAGTCGCAAACCAAGAAAGTCGAAAAGATCCAGTCGATGTTCGTGGCGTGTCAAGGTTCAGAAGCCCGTTTTCTGATCCGCTCCCTCCACGGCAAGCTCAGAATAGGCCTGGCCGAGCAGTCGGTCCTTCAAGCCTTGTCTCTAGCTTGCGCGATGACCCCGCCGAACCAAGAGTACCCTCCCAAAGAGCTCGACGCCTCCAAGCACTGTTCTAGCGAAGACTTCAAAGCCGAAGTGGAGAAATTAGCTTTGGTTTTGAAGACTGCATATTGGTGAGTTGCTAAAAACACATTAACGTGTCACCAATTTACTTTCTTTTTGTTCTTCAGCGAATGTCCCAATTATGATAAAATCATTCCGGTTCTTTTGAAAGAAGGAGTGGAGAAACTTCCAGAACACTGCAAGCTGACCCCCGGGATCCCCTTGAAACCCATGTTGGCCCATCCTACCAAGGGTTAGTATCGGTATCACGTAATGTTGATTTGTCTTGATCTTCAGGGTAGTTCAAAGTTAACGAAATGTTTTGTAGGTGTCCAAGAAGTGCTGCAACGATTCGAAGGGATGACTTTCACCTGCGAATGGAAATACGATGGGGAGAGAGCTCAGGTATTTAAAGTGGTCCAAGGTTTAAAATTTATAGTCCAGGCAGTCAAGCATTTCACCTCCGAATTTTTTATACAGCGTGTCCCACACAGTTCTTGCCATATGGGAAAATTTTTTACTGACAGTCGAAACAAAATCATTTTGATGTAGAAAAGTTCTGCTTATTTAAAAACTAAAAATCCCTACGCAAAAAGTTTAAAAATACCAGCAGTATACAGAGTAGCGACAAAAACGTAAAATTTATCCAAGACTAAAGTACCCTTATTTTGCAATATTCAAAGAAAAGTTATTTAAAGGAATTATTTAGAATTAATTTTTATATCTAATTACGAAATCACAGCCACCTACGAAAAAAAGGGTATTTTTTATTTTACATTAAAAAATTTTGTCAAAAATTAAAAAGGTAATTATCGGACCTGAAGGTAACTATGCCAATAATAACTGACATAAACACTGACATTATTTCTAGTCAGAAGTACAGTTATAAATTCAGTTTATCCATTTATCATTTTGATTTATTATGCCTCCAAAACTAACCACGGAACAGAAGATTGAAATTGTTTTAATTGTGGGTGACAACTACAAAACCTTTAGAGAAGCCGCTGAGATTTTCAATGAAAGGCATCCTGAAATATCTGTATCTCATCAAACTGTTGGACACATAATGGCAAAATTTAAAGGTAGTGGAAGTGTAGAAAACAGATTCAATAAAAAAATCAAGTTCAAGTCGAAGATGATGAAGATTTTGACTTCAAATTATCCAAGCCGTTGTTGAAAATCCCAAGATTTCCTTGAGAAATATGGAAAAGTACTTCCTGGAAATGAAAGACGCTCAGTCTGTAAATCTACTGCTGGAAGAGTTCTTAAAGCAAATCATTTTCATCCCTATAAACCCATCTTTGTCCACACATTGCATCCTGGAGACTTTGATTTTCGGTTTGATTTTTCAGCTTGGTATCAAGGTATGCATGAAGACGACCCGTATCTTTATAGAAAAATATTTTTTCTGACGAAGCTTGTTTTACGTCAAATGGAGTTGTTAGCTCCCAGAACTATCGATGGTGGAGTACAGCTAACCCGCGGTTTGTTATCCAGTGTCGGGATCAGTTTTCTTTTAAGACAAATGTGTGGTGCGGAATTTTAGATAATCAACTGATAGGCCCCTTTTTCTTCCGGGGTAATATAACGTCGGATGTTTACCTTTATTTTTTGGGAAATCAGTTGTCTGACTTTATTAATGGCCTTCCACGTGACATTAGAAATACTTTGTGGTATCAGCATGATGGTGCGCCATGCCATAGTTCTCGAGCTGTTAACGAGTTTCTTCAGGAAATGTTCCAGGGGCGTTGGATAGGAAGATTTTCAGAAATTCATTGGCCGGCGAGGTCACCCGACCTGAACCCACTGGATTACTTCCCTTTTGGGGGTATTTAAAGGAAAAAGTGTATTCTACCGACCATTTCAAAATATCGATAGCTTAGAAAGGATAATAACCCAGTGTGCTCGAGAAATCCCTCAAGTTGTTTTGAGAAAAGTTGTTTCAAAATTCTCCAAGTTAACAGAAAAATGCATGGAAAAGAAGGTGGCTATATTAAAATTTGAATTATACTAATTTTCTTTTGTTATAAGTGATACATTAATTTGTTTTATATTAAAGCTTTTACTTTTTATTCCGTTCTGATTTACTGAAATACAAAAATATATATTTTTCGTAGGTGGCTGTGATTTCGTAATAAGATATAAAAATTAATTCTAAATAATTCCTTTAAATAACTTTTCTTTGAATATTGCAAAATAAGGGTACTTTAGTCTTGGATAAATTTTACGTTTTTGTCGCTACTCTGTATACTGCTGGTATTTTTAAACTTTTTGCGTAGGGATTTTTAGTTTTTAAATAAGCAGAACTTTTCTACATCAAAATGATTTTGTTTCGACTGTCAGTAAAAAATTTTCCCATATGGCAAGAACTGCGTGGGACACGCTGTATATGCACCGATTTATTTGAAATTTTGACAGCTGACAGAAGGATAGTCAAAAGATATATGGTGCCGATATGCGCTACCACCCCTGGGGTGGATGCCACCTCTTCTCGGGGGTGGGCAATTTTTTACCCAAAATACCTCCAGAAATCGATAAACTGATCAAATTCGAAGTAAAAAATTGTCCATGTCAGTTTTTTCGCCAGATCAATAGTTTTTGAATTATTCGCAATGAAAAAATGATTTTTCGTTAAAAAACCGATTTCAATTCGTTTTTTACGCATAACTCTGTAATTATGTTTTATCGAAAAAAGTGTGAAAACAAAAATGTAAGCTTATAAAAAACAAAGAAATTTCAGCTATTTATGAAGATGTTAAAAGTTAAACCTAAGGCAAGTTAAGGCTTGAAGATCTTTCATTTTACGTGATTAAGTACTTAACCTCAAATAACGGAAAAGGGTACTTTTTCAACAAAAATCATGGATAATTTTTAAAGAGCATAAAAAGTCCTTTAAATAGCACAAAGTGTTTTTGACTGAAATTTTAGTGAGATATGGTGTAAAATAGTTAAAATAAAAATCGCAATAAAATGATGTCATTTCATTCAAAATCAAATTAAACTTTTCCTTGTACAATACTTTATTTGTATTTATTTATACATCTGAAAGTTTACTGATTAGAGATCACAGTTTAAAAAATGAGCTAAATTTTTTTTCTCATTTTAACTCCAAAACCTATATATATATATATATATATATATATATATATATATATATATATATATATATATATATATATATATATATATATATATATATATATATATATATATATTATAATAGGGTATTGCTAGGGTGTAGACAATTAAAAATTATTTCAAGTAGAGATAATAAACTGTAATACTAAAATTACGCAAAATCTAAAAATTGGCAGTCATTAGATATTTTTTTACTTTATTTTATGCATTTTTCTCCCAGATCCACATAAACGAAAAGGAAGTGTCCATCTTCAGCAGAAACCAAGAAAACAACACGTCCAAATATCCAGATATAATTTCCAGACTGGAAAAGTGCAAATCCGACACTGTCAAGTCCTGTATCTTGGACTGCGAGGCCGTCGCGTGGGACAGAGAAAAACAACAGATACTGCCGTTCCAGATACTGAGCACGAGAAAGAGAAAAGACGCCACCGAGGCCGATATTAAGGTGCAGGTCTGCGTTTTCATGTTCGACCTGCTCTATCTCAACGGAGAACCTCTGGTAAAAAAACCGTTTAAGGAAAGGAGGGCGCTGCTGAAGGAGCATTTTAAGGAGGAGCACGGGGAGTGGTTCTTCGCGACGTGTCTGGATACCACCAAGATGGAGGAGGTCCAGGAGTTTTTGGATGAGAGTGTTAAAGGTACAATTCCACCAAAAATCTAATTATTACATATAAAAGGAAACTGTGTGTTTGTATGTCCATCCTTTTCTTCATAACTACCCTCTGCCACCCACTAATAGTTATAGTGGTGGTGTGAAGTTCTAGAAAGTTCTGAAAATGGACTGGAATGACCTAGAAAGTTCCAAAATGTGTGCAAATGTTGAAAACGATCCGAAATAGTCTAGAAAGTTCAAGAATTTCTGGAATGATCTAAAAAGTTCCAATATGTGTGCAATTGTGGTAATCTATCTAGAATGTTTTGGAAAGCTTCTGGAATGATCTAGAAAGTTCAAAAATGTATGCAACTGTTAAAATCGATTTGAAATAGTCTAGAAAGTTCCAAAAATTTCTGAAATGATCTAGAAAGTTCCAAAATGTGTGCAATTGTTGTAATCTATCTAGAATGGTTTAGCAAGCTTCTGGAATGATCTAGAAAGTTCTGAAAATTTCTGGAATGATCTAGAAAGTTCTAAAAATTTCTGGAATGGTCTAGAAAGTTCTAAAAATTTCTGGAATGATCTAGAAAGTTCCAAAATGTGTGCAATTGTTGTAATCTATCTAGAATGGTTTAGAAAGCTTCTGGAATGATCTAGAAAGTTCTAAAATTTCTGGAAATGATCTAGAAAGTTCTAAAAATTTCTGGAATGATCTAAAAAGTTCCAAAATGTGTTCAGTTGTTGTAATCGATCTAGAATGTTTTAGAAAGCTTCTGGAATGATCTAGAAAGTTCTAAAATTTCTGGAATGATCTAGAAAGTTCTAAAAATTTCTGGAATGATCTAAAAGTTCTAAAAATATCTGGAATAATCTAGAAAGTTCCAAAATATGTGCAATTGTTGTAATCTATCTAAAATGGTTTAGAAAGCTTCTGGAATCATTTAGAAAGTTCTAAACATTTCTGGAATGATGATTCTAAAAAGGTTCTACAAAATTTCTTTTTGGGAATCTATCTAGAAGAGTTCACTAAAAATTTCTGGAATTAAAAATTTTAGAAGAAATTCCAAAATGTGTGCAATTGTTGTAATCTATCTAGAATGGTTTAGAAAGCTTCTGGAATGATCTAGAAAGTTCTAAAAATTTCTGGAATGATCTAGAAAGTTCTAAAAATTTCTGGAATGATCTAGAAAGTTCCAAAATGTGTGCAATTGTTGTAATCTATCTAGAATAGTTTAAGTTCGGGAAAGATCTAGAAAGTTCTAAAAATTTCTGGAATGATCTAGAAAGTTCCAAAATGTGTGCAGTTGTTGTAATATCTAGAATGTTTAGAAAGCTTCTGGAATGATCTGGAAAGTTCTAAAATTTCTGGAATAATCTGGAAAGTTCAAAAATGTGTGCAGCTGATGTAATCAATCTAGAACGTCTAGAAAGTTCTAAAAATTTTTGGAATGATCTTGGAAGTTCCAAATTGGGTGCAAGTGTTGTAATTGATCTAGAATGCTGTGGAATGTTTCTGGAATAATCTAGAAAGTTCTTAAAATTTTCGGAATGATCAACAAAAATTCAAAATTTTGACTTTTGACCCCAAAAGCGGGCGTAAAAGTGCTATTTTCCGTCCTCGGTACAAAAATACCAATTTTATTGCAGGCAATTGCGAAGGTCTCATGGTGAAAACTCTGGAGCAGGACGCCACGTACGAAATCGCCAAACGGTCCAGGAACTGGCTGAAATTGAAAAAAGACTATTTGGAGGGCGTGGGGGATACCCTGGACGTGGTGGTCATCGGCGGGTACCTGGGGAAAGGCAAGAGAACCGGAACCTACGGAGGGTTCTTGTTGGCTTGTTACGATAAGGATTGTGAAGAGTATCAGAGTATTTGTAAGGTAAATTAGACTTCTTTATATTCTCTGTATACGACGCATTTTTTTTTCATTTTTTCCAAACAGGAACTCGAAAACACGAACTTACGGTCAGACATTGGAAAAGGACGTAACGCGTAACTAAAGTCGATAAAATCTGTTGCCAGCTTGAAGTGAATTTAAACATTTCTAAATAAAATTGCCTTTAAGTTCTATATTTATAATAAAAAATGGGCATAAAAATAAATAGATTACTAGATTTGGCTTTAAAAAATAAATAATTTAAAGATAATTTTGCTACATAAACCATTTTTTATTTATTTTTATTAAGTTAAATACGTTTCGCATTGCTACATTTCGCCCGCAAAGGAATTTCGCAGGCGGAATATGGCAATGCCGCTTCAACGCGCGTAGAATTTTACAACCGGTCCGTTGATAAATGGAATGAACCTGATTAGGTGTAGTGCGACGTTGCCCTGGATTTTCTTAAGTGTTTTGTGGTGTTTTTATTAAAACTATCTGTTAAAACTATTTACAAACTTATATTAAAAACTCTAAAATGGTGCGTGAATGTGTTTTGTGTAAAAAATTGGACTATTTACACGAAGATGTGTCTTTTGCTAGGTAAGTTAGGTTCTGTTTGCTAGGCGATGTTTTTACCAAGGTCAAGTGGCGTAGATTTACAATAGCCTGAAGGAAAGTAACTAGACCAAAAGGTTATTTATGCATTGTACTTGTTTTATTATTTTTATTAGAATATTATCGAATTTATTAGTTTGTGAGTAGGTTTATAATATTGTGGGAGAAATTATACATTATACAAAAGGATCTTCTAATATTTTAGGTTTCCCTCAGATCCAATGACA
>JAHBCN010012465.1:26576-42108 GCA_019359885.1 Listronotus oregonensis
AAGGGCTACTATAGATATGACGCTTCTTTGGAACCGGATCACTGGTTCGAGCCGGTGCAAGTTTGGGAGATCAAGTGCGCAGATTTATCGCTGTCCCCTGTACATAGAGCGGCGCTGGGCATTGTAAGTACACTGTATAAAGATAGAAAATGTTTTGAAAAACTTTCTACCAAAAATCAGTCTTATTTTTTATAGCGTCGACTGGTGTTGGCCATTTAATGAATCAATACACATTCCTAATACACTCTGTATTTTTTTTATCTGCCAATTATTATACCGGGTAAATCCATGTAAATTTTAAGGGGGTCAATTATTGGCTCCCCTGTATATTTTTCAGAAAACATGTACGATAACTTTTTGAAGAAACCAATCTGACAACCCCTCATGCAATTTTAAAAATTTTAATAAGGTTTTGAATTAAATTAAATTTTTAGGGTGTCCAGTTTTCGTGTTTTCATATACCAGCCCCCTTTACTATAAAAGATAGAAAAGGGGGTTTGCGGCTTACTGCCCCCATTTTTTTTGAAACTTCTGCGAAACGAAATTTATAGCCCCTATTTCTGAATACAGGCGTTTTTTGAAAATTTGTCATTTTTGTGGGGTCCCTGTATCTCGATTATTTGGAACTTTTCAAAAAGGAAATGATTGTTAGAGTTTTTTACGTAGAATTCAGTGGCGTAGGTATTTTTTTTTTCAAAAAAGTTTTTTTTTTGAGTTACGACCCAAACTTTTTTTTTTTAAATGGGACACCCTATATATTTTTTTTTTATCTTATTCCCTTTAAAGGCCCTTTTCAAAAATTAAAATAGCCATATTTACTTTTTTAAAAAGGGGGGAAAATTTTAACATTTTTTGTAAAATTTATCATTTTCCGATGGCCCGGGGGTTTGGGCAGACGAGACTTATTTTACCTTTTGGGGTATTCTAAACCAAAAACCAATACTGGCCCAAAAACGAACCAATATGTAATATTTCCTCGAAACGTCAATCGGTTTGGATTTAGCTTAGCCATTTTTATAAAATTAATTTTTTTATCTATGAAGGAACGCTAACCGGAAATAGACACCTAGAAAAATGCGAGATGAACTAATGGAAATATTAGAGGATTTCCTTTTTGGGCCCATTTAAATAATATTTATTACCAGCAAGATGGGCCCCCACAAAAGCTCAAATAGTGAGAGAATATTTAGAAACAACATTTCCAGATAAATTTTGGAAGAATGGACCTTCAGGTGGCCCCAAGACCCCCCAAAACTTTCTGTGTTGGTTTTTTTTTTTGGGGGATATGAAAAATCAGATATATATGAGACAATACCACAAATTGATCAACCAGAAGCTACACATCAAGCGTTTTGGCTTTTGCAGGGTAGGCCAAATTTATTAAATGGATTGGAAAAAAATTAAAAAAAATTTTCAAAGTGTTTGGAACACAACGGAGCCCAATTGAGCAATTTTTAATTTAAATAAATAAAAATAAATTAATATGTTATTTTTTTTTAAAAATTTTTTAGTTATTATGTATTAATATAGAGTTGTTTAATAAAAATGAAGTTGTTAATTTTGTTTTGTTTTTGGGGGATAGCCTTTTTATACAAAAAAAGATAAATTTTAAAAAATTTAAAAATTTTTCCTTTTTTTAAAAAAAATAAATAGGGGCTATTATATATTTTTGAAAAGCCTGTGAAAGGGGGAATAATAAAAAAAAATAATATATAGGGTGTCCCTTTAAAAAAAATAAGTTTGGGTCAATCAAAAACAAAACTTTAAAAAAAAATACCTACGCCACAAAAAATTTTACAAAAAAATCTATAAACCTTTTTTTACTTTATTGAAAATTTTTTCCCAAAAATCGAGATACAGGGGATAAAAAAGAAAATTTTCAAAATCGCCCTGTTTGTCAAAAAAGGGGGGGTAAAAAATTTTGTTTGGGGAATGAAAGTTTCATAAAAAAAAGGACAGTAAGCCGAAACCCCATCTTTTATTTTTTATAAGGGAGCTGGTATATGAAAAAAAAAAAAAACTGGACCCCTTTCACTTTCCATTTGTCACCCATACCCAGATTTGGCTAAATTTTTTTTTTTTTTTTTTTAAATTTTTAAAAAATATCCAATTTTTTAAAAAAAAATTTTCTTTAATATTTTTTTGTTTGCATTTTTAAATTTAGAAAATAGGTTATAATGGCTTTCCCCCCCACTTTGGCGACATTAATATTTAAAAAAACCATAACTTCTACAATATTTAAATAACCAAAATTTTTTTCCAAAAAGTTCAGAAAAATCGGGGGTTAAAAAAAAATATTTTTTGGTTTTAATTTTTAAAATTTTTTTGGAATGCTGTGCTAAATTTTAAAATTTAAACCTTTTTTAATTCGAAAAAAAAATTTTTTTGCGATAAAAGGATAGAAACCAAATTTTTTTTTAATTTTTAAAGATGTAAACTAAATAATCTGGAAAAAAAAGATGTTTTTTTACCTGTTAAATTTTAAAAAAAAGTTACAATTTGGTTATGGCGAATAAATCCTACAACAAAATTTTTTAAACTTGTTATCCATTTTTTAAAACCCTTTTAAAAGTCCCTCTAATTGCAAATAATATTTTAACCAAAAAATTTTTAAAACACTAAAATATATGCACACCTAAGTAATTTTTAAAATGGGGAAATGATATGCTAATAATCTAAAACAAAATAATGTATTTATTATTTACAAAAGGGGGTTTCATTAACTTAGAATTTTTTATGAATATCATTTAGGTTTTTTTAACAGTTGAAGATTAAAATTTAATTTTAACATGGGTGCGTAGGTTCAAATTTTTTTTACAACGAAAGTTACTGATTAATTTTTTTTAGGGAAATAATACATCCTCTCTGAGAATTAGTTGTAGGGGGTTTTTGACATTTGAAAAGGTTAAAGAGGTTAAAGATGTCCTTTTGAGGCCAGTAAAATGATTTGCGGTCCGGGGGGATGTAGAAATTTAAACAAACATCACACTCAATTTTTTTTTTTTCCCATACTAATAAAAATACCATTTTCACCGGTGCACACAATGTCTCATTTAACTTATATCTACCTTTTCAGAGATGAAATTTTTCCTTATATTACCTTTTTTTTTAATTATTTACAAAACCAAAAAATTTTTACTTTTCTTCGTGATTTTGGGGGTTTTTGGGCTTTTTTGGAAAAAGGGGGGAATGTTAAAAAAATTTGGAGAAATTTTTTTAAATTTTTTAAAAACCAAAATTTTTTTTTTCGTTTTTTCTTTTTTTCATTTTTGGTTTCATTTTCCTTTTTTTTATTTTTCCGCTTTTTTAAAAAATATTTTTTTGTAGATTGATTTAAAATCTAATTTCAATTATATTTAATAACACCAGTCATTAGAGACATTTTAATATTACATTTTTCGTAGGTAACAAAAAAAAAAAAAAATTTTTTTTTTAAAGTTAAAATTTTTCGAATATATTTTTTCTATTATAGAACTATATTGAAAGATTTTTAATTTTGGGGGAATAGATTTTAAAAAATGGACAACAAAATTGATGTTGTAGGATTTATTCGCCAAACCCAAATTGTAACTTTTGATTTTCAAAAAATATTATCAGGTAAAAAACCATTTATTTTATCCAGATTATTTGTTTAATCTTAAGGATAAATTAAAAAAATCTTTGTTTAATGCCTTTTCAATAATTGTTTTTTAAAATTTTTTTTTGCGAATTAAAAAAGGCTAAAAAAATTTTAAAATTTTAGCAAAGCATTCCATAGAAAAATGAAGTAATAATTAACCAAATATATTTTTTAATAATCCCCGATTTTTCCGAAATTTTGGAAAAAAATTATTATTTTGGGGTTTAAAAAATTTAAAAAATTATGGATTTTTTAATATAATAATGTCGCCGAAAGTGGTAGCTTCGGAAAAGCTATTATAACCATATTTTGCTAAATTTTAAAAAATACTAAACATTAAAGATATTTTTTTTTTTAAAATTGCTATAGATTATTAGGATGGTAAATAAACAAAAAAAAAATTGTCAGCCAAATCTGAGGTCATGGGTGACATTTTTTTTTTATTGGTGATTTTAAAGGAATGCAAAATTACCAAATTTTTTCAGGTAAAACCAACAGGCACCAGTAAAAGAATATTGTCCTTTTTATGAGGAAAGGTCAATAAATCAGTGACAGTCGGAATTTAAAAAAATATGAATTATTCAATGACAAAAAGTATCCATAATTAAGTGGGCATTATGCGGAAAAGTTTTAGGGAAGTATTGAAATGTTTTGGTTTTTTCCCCCAAGCCCATTCCGTTCATTTCAACTATTAAACGATTGTCAGTAAGTTCGAGTCCAAAGGTCCTTTTAAAAATAATTGTAAAAGTTCAACCAGGATATCGAAAAAAAGTGAAGAAAGAGAGAACAGAGATCTTAATATTCTACGAGTGTGGAATTGTCCAGGCGTGCAGGGCAGCGGGAATAGGGGGGTTCCTGGGAATTTGCGCAATGAATAGTAGGTCAGGGCCGGATTTAAATTCTTTGTTACTATCTATAAAATTGACATCATCAAATGCCAAATTCCAAAATTCACTGTTTTTTTTATTCTTTGCAAAAAATTGTTGGTTATTAAAGGATACTACTATAGAATATTTAAAATTATTGTGTAATATTAGATTTTATATCATCTGATATAATATGGAAAGAATAGATGGCGCCACTTTACTACCTTCTATTTAAATGGTCGATATTTTTGGAAGTTTTGTATTTTTACCAAAAATCTTTGTAAATAAATAAAAACACGATTTTTTAAAATAAATTTCAAACATTGTATGATAGTATTATGTACGTATCACCAATTTTGTGATAAAAGAAGGGCAAGATAGTGTAAATGAGTTTAATCTAATCCTAAGATTCTGGTTGTACATTAAAAAGTAAAATTTTTATAACTGCTTTTTAGGCATATACTTTTCATAATAACAAACATTCATGAGACAGAATAACAGTGGTTAAAAATGTTTAGTAACCTTTGGTACCTGAGTATCCATTGTAACAGTATCCGTTAAATATTATGTGTGTACAGTATGTCGAGCTTAAAAAGTTGATAATGCAAGATTAAGAAACCAAAAATCAAATTTTTTTTAAACAAATGGTATTGTCTCAAAGTTGCCTCCTCTTCAATTTTGATCAAATTTGGTATACGGGGGTTTTTTTGGGAGGCTGATTACAAATCTGAAAAAATATCTTTTGGGCAACGTTTCGTTTCCGAGATCTTCATCATCAAAGTTGAAAATTAAACTAACCTCATTTTCACTATATTCTCCCTTCTTTTTGTACACACTTTATTTTACACTATGCACCTTTAAAAAATAAAATTTAAAAAATTGTAAAATAAACAAAAAGGAAATTTTTAAAAAGGGTTATAATTTGTTTTAAAAATTTAGGTGTAAAAACAAGAATTTTTTAAAAGGGGGGAAAATATTTTTGCAATAGGTTAGTTATTTCAATTTTGATGAGAAACTCGAAAACGAAACATTGCCGATTTTTTTTTAGATTTGTAATCAGCGCTCCAAAAACCGTACCAAAATTGTACTTCCTTTCATTCAATTAGAGGGACCTGTATATATTAAAATTTGCCTGGTCTGCCCAGTAATCAATAATTTTGATCCTTTAAAAAAAAGTACTAAATTATTAAATGAAATAAAAGTACCTAAATGTAAACCTTATTTCTTTTTAATAATCCACAGAAATACACAAACATTGTGGAAATCATCTAAAAGATAGTTAAGATTGCCTTACTTTTCTCACTAATATTTCCTATGAAATTTTCATTTTCTATTATTCATAATTGATATATTATTATTTATTCGGTTACCTAACGTTACGTCTCATAAGAAGCACCTAATTTAAATATAAAAAATACTTACCTAAAGTTAAAAAGACGGGTATGTTACCCTTGGATTTGCAAGACAAAACCATACACCTCTAGTATTTTGTTAGATATTATAAGTAACAAACAATAAACACAAAATTAAAGTCACAATTTAATAAACACTAATCACTAAAATAAGAAGGTTTTGATCAATCCAAAAAACGGTAATCCGGCTCTCACTGACTGTCTTCTGAGTTTACATTTATTTATTGGGATGGCTTTGGACTCGAATTTACTGACAATACGTTTAATGGTTGAAATGGACCAGATAGGCTTGATGGGATAATTAATTAAAAATATTTCAGATACTGTTATTGATTTAATTAAATTCTAGTATGATAAACTTATTTTTTAATGATTGATAGTAATAATTTTTATTAGTTAAACTTAATTGTTACATTAAAAAAAAGGTTTGATAAAAAAATAATGTTAACTTGTTGTGACATTAATAAAACGAAAAAAAAACATTCCTTGTATTCGGCTGTACGTCAGATTTGACAATTGCCTTATAACAAGTTGTTTGCTGGTGGCTGGTGTCTCTTTGGTTTTACCTGAACCGAAAATTTGGTAAGTTTGCAATTACATTTAATTGAATAATTCAAGATTCGCTTATTAAAATTTTTTGAAACTTTGCACGAGGGTTTGTTAGATTGATCTCATCAAAAAGTTATCTTACATTTTTTCTGTAAAATGTACAGGGGACCCAATAATTAAGCCCCTTAAAATTTACATGTTCTGAAATTGTATAGCACCCGGTATACAATTTCAGAACATAAACTTACCGATGGTGCGGGGTATTGATTCATCAAATGACCATTCACCACTGGTTTGTTACAACCTTACTTTTGCTCCAGGTTGATCCCGAAAAAGGCATTTCCCTACGATTTCCGAGGTTCATCAGGATAAGGGACGATAAAGGTGTAGAAGATGCTACTTCCGCTCAACAGGTGGCGTATATGTATTCGAATCAAGAGCAGGTCAAAAACCAGCAGGGAGACGGAAATAAATTTTGTGAAGAAGACTTTTATTAGGTCGTACTGTATATTATTTATTTTTGTCTTTTTTTAGATTAAAATTCCCTAATTTTACTGTATCCTTTAATACATCTGTTGTTCATATAACTTTCCATCAGGGTACGAAGCGGACATACTATAAGATATTTCGATAGTTTAAAAAAAAAAAGATAAAAATTGCCCAGGAAATTGTTGAAATTATTCGAGTTTGTCAAAGGGATAACAACTAACACCAAGTAGAAATGATTTTTATAGAATTTTGTCTATGAAAGTATATCGAGATATTATTTTCATATTTACTGACCATTTTCCTACATTTTTTGTCTAAAAAAGTTTTGTTCTTTTCAAAAAAGGGTGGGGGCCCAAATTTTTTTTAAAAATTTCCCCCGTTTTTTTTACCGATTTTTGACTCATATAAAAAAGATAATTTGCACTACAAAACGCTTATTTGTTTTGAATTTTGACTTGCTGTCGCCGGGCTAACTGAAATGGTAGCAAATTTTTGAGGTTTTTCGAAAAACAAATGTAATGGTATATTAATTTATATATTTTAAAAAGATAAATTTATAATTTAATAAAAAATATTTTAACATTTTTTGAACCGTTGATACTGACCAAAATATAATTTTTTTACATTGTGGGACGCCACTGTTTTTTATCAAAAAAAAAACATTTTTTAATCCTTATTAGTTGCTAACAAAAAGAACCTCTTGATAAAATGTTTTGGATTAAAAAAATAGGTTTACAAACTGTTACCTTATAATTATCATTGTAAATTATATAAACCTATTTTATTTTTTTTAATCCAAAACCGTTTGTCTAACGAAAAAAAGTCAGGAGGTTCTTTTTATTAGCAACTAATAAGAGATTACAAAACTGATTTTTATTTTAATAAAAACAGTGGCGTGCCATTTTTTAATGTAATAAAATTATATTTTGGTCAATATCAACGGTTCAAAAAAAGGTAGACAATAAATCCTTTTCATTAAATTATAGATAAATTTATCCTCTTTTAAAATATATAAAAATTAATATACCATTACATTTGTTTTTTTTTTAACTCAAAAATTTGCTACCATTTCAGTTAACGCCATCTAGCGGAGACAGCAAAAGTCAAAAATTCAAAACCAAATAAGCGTTTTGTAGTGCAAATTATGCTCTTTCATATGAGCCTAAGTTTGCTAAAATCGGTCAAAAGAAACGGGAGAAATCTTGGTTTGTTTAAAAAACAATTGAACTTCCCCACCGCTTTATTTTAATAGATAGAACAAAACGTTTTAGACAAAAAATGTAGGGAAATGGTCAGTAAATATGAAAATGATATCATCGATATACTTCATTAGAAAAAATTCTATAAAAATCCCATTTTTCCACTTGTGTTGGTTGTTACGCCCTCTAGCGGACGCTTGACAAAGTCGAAAATAATTTCCAGCAATTTCTCTTGGCGACTTTTATTATGATTTTTTTTAAATCTATACGACCAATATCTTATGAGATATGGCCGCTCGCTACCCTTAACTGATCACCCTGTACAGATTTATTTACAGCTTTGTCCTTTCATTTATTCTATTAGGTCCAAAAACAAAAAGAAAAAAATCACTTAAGAAAAAACAAGTTACTTTATTGTACAAAAAAACACAGCCCTATTTCTAACTTATTACAACTCATCATCAGTTATATGTTCTTCCTCCGAATCGCTGGGCTGCAATCCATTTTCCTCCAAGTATTTGTTGTACTGCTCGGGAATTTTTTTAAACGTCCGTATTTTTTGCCGTAATTGTTTCCACGTCTCTTGGTAATAGTTTTTTCTGTCTCTGGCCATTGCTCTGTAGTCTTTGCCGTATTTTTTCATCAGGTACGTGATCCATTCGACCTGTAATAGATGTTTTATTGAATATATTTCGATAAAGATAATGGATGACCTTATGGACCAATCATTATAGATTTTTTTTGTAATTAATTTAAAAACCTTAAAAATGGTTTTGGAAAAATGCCGATCTGAGCATTTTTCACCGAGAAAAGCCGGAAAAACGCTTAAAACAGACCTTTTTTCAAAAATTCGTATCTCCGTTAATTTTCAATATTAAGGGCTGATTTTTTGGGAAACGATAGTCAATAACACATACTTTGAGCTGCCGAAAGATAAAAATTGTCGCATTAATAGTTTTTATTCAATCGCACTATAAACAAATTAGGCCCTTATCTTGCAAGTGCCGTGAATATTAGGCAAACAAGGAAGTTTAAAGGTGTATGGAAGCCCAATACTGTAGAACAAAATTGTCCAGGCGTGCAGGGCAGCGGGAATAGGGGGGTTGGCCCCGCGAAATTTGCGCAATGAATATGGGCAAATTTTTGTTACTATCTATAAAATTGACATCATCAAATGTCAAATTCCAACATTCACTGTTTTTTTTTTATTTTTGCACAAAATTGTTGGTTATTAAAGGATACTACTATAGAATATTTAAAATTATTGTGTAATATGGATTTTATATCATCTGATATAATATGAAAGAATAGATGGCGCCACTTTACTGCCTTCTATTTAAATGGTCGATATTTTTGGAAGTTTTGTATTTACCAAAAATCTTTGTAAATAAATAAAAACACGATTTTTAAAATAAATTTCAAACATTGTATGATAGTATTATGTAATCATCACCAATTTTGTAATAAAAGAAAGGCAAGATAATTTTTATAACTGCTTTTTAGGCATATACTTTTCACTAATAACAAAAAGTTGATAATGCAAGATTAAGAAACCAAAAATCTAATTTATTTTTAAACAAATGGTATTGTCTCGAAAGTTGCCTCCTCTCCGATTTTGATCAAATTTGGTATACAGGGGTTTTTTGGGACGCTGATTACAAATGTGAAAATATCTTTTCGGCAACGTTTCGTTTCCGAGATCTTCATTATCAAAGTTGAAAATTAAACTAACCTTATTTTCACTATATTCTCCCTTCTTTTTGTACACACATTTTAAAACCTTGTATTTTTATTTATTTTACATCTTTTTTTCTATTAAATTGCGAACTTTTAAGTTCAAAGGCAAACCATATTTGCTCAAAAAATAAAAGTGTAAAAAAGGTGTAAAATAAACATAAAAACAAGTTTTTAAAAGATGTTTGTGAAATATTGTGTGCCAATTTAGTGTAAAAATCAAAAATTTTGTGCAAAAAGAAGGAGGAATAGTGTAAATAAGGTTAGTTTGATTTTCAATTTTGATGATGAATATCTCAAAAACGAAACATTGCAGAATATTTTTTTCAGATTCGTAATCAGCGCCCCAAAAAACCCCTGTATTTTCAAATTTGGTCAAAAAACGGAGAGGAGGCAACTTTGAGACAATTACCAAACAAATACAGAAAAAGCAAAAAAGGAACTTTAACATAAAATTGTACTTCCTTTCATTCAATTAGAGGGACCTGTATATATTAAAATTTGCCGGTCTGCCCAGTAATCAATAATTTTGATCTTTTAAAAGAGTGTACTAAATTATTAAATGAAATAAAAGTATCTAAATGTAAACCTTTTTCTTTTTAATAATCCACAGAAATACACAAACATTGTGAAAATCATCTAAAAGATAGTTAAGATTGCCTTACTTTTCTCACTAATATTTCCTATGAAATTTTCATTTTCTATTATTCATAATTGATATATTATTATTTATTGGTTACCTAACGTTACGCCTTATAAGAAGCACCTAATTTAAATATAAAAAATACTTACCTAAAGTTAAAAGACGAGTATGTTACCCTTGGATTTGCAAGACAAAACCATACAACCTCTAGTCATTTTGTTACGATATTATAAATAACAAACAATAAACACAAAATTATAGTCACAATTTAATAAACACTAATCACTAAAATAAGAAGGTTTTTATCAATCCAAAAAAGGTACTCCGGCTCTCATAAAATGTAGATGTGTTGGGTAACTTCACACTGATTTATCAGTGTGTAAGTAGGCAACACATTAAACTATTTCGTGGAATTTTGTTTGCGCAGAATCGGCGGGGCCAACTCTGACAGTTAATTTCATACTAGGCTGGAATTTTTTGATCGAATGGGCCATAGCATTGGGTTTCCATACACCTTTAAACTTCCTTGAGAAGAACCCATTTGCAGACTATGTGACGAAGAGGAAGAGACAGCCTCTCACATCATATATGAGTGCCCTGCACTTACATACTGGAGAACAAATCAAAACCTCATGGTGGACACTAACCACCAGGAGGCTGGAGACCAGAAAAGAACAGTAAAAGGACTACTACACCTGTCTAAGGTGTCAAACCTTTTTAACTGAAACAAATACACAAGAGATACAACAAGCCCTGTAGGCTGCAGTGTCGGAAGGGCGGACAAAACCCTCAACTCGTTGTTATTTACTTAAAAATTCAAATCAAAATAATAAGAAAGGGAATTTTTTATAAATTTGAAAAAAACTTTTTAGCGAAATTTTTATTTTTTCGCGCTAAAGAAGGGTTATTGATTTTTCAAAAAATTTTAGCTTTAATATTGAAAAATTTTAACGAATAAATTTTTTGCATATTAAAAAAAAGGCCGTTTTAAAGCGTCTTTTTTTTTCTGTAAAAAATGTTACTGAAAAAAATTGTTGATTGGTTTTTTAATTCTACAGGTTATTCCGGAAGTCATGGCACAGTCAGATATCTGTTACATTAATTACAAAAATGACCTTTAATTTTGCTGTAATACTTGGATATTAATAAAAACATGTTTGTTTTACCTGACTTTTTGGTAGCCTGAACATCTTTGCCCTGGGAGCCTTGGCATCAGCTTCTAATGCTTCTGCCACGTAATTTTTTACTCTTGTATCACTTTTTATTTCTTCCTCATGCCATTCTCCATTCGAATCTCCTAAATATTAAAATACAAACATAAAAACATTATTCTTGGCCTTATGTTTAAAAAAAGTGGGAAAGTAGCAATTAAAGCAAGTTCAATCAGAGTTTAAAGGAAAAGTTACACTTACCCAGAACTTCTTTGAGCTGCTTCTTTTTCTTGGGTATCGATATTGTTATGTTTGGATCGTACGAGAGTCCCATTTGGTCTAGGTTAGACTGTACAGATTTCTGGTGATCCCATGCGTTTTCTACTTCTTTGCTACAAAGTAACAGATACATAATACTCATTAGGTCAGCTTTAGACTAAGATTTTGTGTAAATTTTCAGTTGTGCCTGAAGTGCAACATAGAACTTTCTGAATTTATTATACCCACCAGCCAATCTTTCCGGTGCCGGAAATTTTATTTCTCATCCTCTTTCTGTTTACATTATGTCTATATACTTTCTTTCGTCGCTGTTTTCTTAATTTAGTCATATTTTAAAGTTTATTTAGATGTTCGCTTTAAAATATCTTTTATAACCTTTAAATTAAGGCACATTATTCTTCTTCTTTATTGTTTCTCGGCACTGCTTCAGGACAATTTGCCAGCTCGACGCAATTCCAGTACTTTGAGCAAATACCCGCTAGAGGCAGCTTGACGTTTAGCCGTGCGAACAAGGATGCAAGAAAGAAAAATATCAGTATAACCTTTCTCTCTTGCTCTACATGCCCAATTAGTCGGCGGGAGAAGTATCTACCAATTGGCACGCAGGGACGAGTACATATCTATAATGGGTGCGCATCGACTTTTTTAAAAAGGAAATTGCTGTATATTATACGTATAATAAACTTTACCTCTTTAAATTGAGATTGTAATACTTTTATATTCTGAATTACGTATATAATATTATTCCAAACAAATACCAGCAATTTAAAGAGTTAAGTTTATTACACGTGTAATATACCTACGCAAGTTATAATTACAACTCTGCTTCGAGCTCGATATCCAGATTTTCTAGCGACGAAGCCCTGGAAAGCTCAGTCTGAAAAGGGGAGTACTGGCAAATTGGACCTGAGGGTGCCAAAGCCAGAAACAAAGAAAGAAACACGACGTACCAAAATAAAATTCTTTGTTTTTTTAAGTTGATCTATAAATTAAAGTTTTTTTTTGATTTGATGTTTTTCTGGAAAAACGACAATAATCTAATACTCATTTTTAATTTAGGGTTAGCAGCATATCAGCATTCTCTATGAAATCACTTGAGTCTGTATTTGCTGAAGACACCTTGGTCAAGACGCTTTTAAAATAAATTATTATTGTATCTATATTTGTGTGAATGTATATTTATTGAATAAATTTATATAAATTAATAAAGTGTTTAATTTCCCATGTAGGGAAAAGATCATTTTAAAAACGATATTTGTTTTTTTAATTTCCCATTTAGTAAAAAAAACATTGAATAAAAAAATTAATTCTGCACTGCTCAAATAAAACCGATATTTACTAAGTTCAAAATAGGGTTTTTATTTTCCCTTAAAATTAGGAAAAAAGTAACGATTTGGCAACACTGGGAATCAGGAGCAGGAAACAAATTTTACCTCCTCGCATTTCTGTGCTCCTAATACAAAACCGATATTTACCAAGTTCAAAATAGGGTTTTATTTCCCAAATTAGGAAAAAACATTTGGCACATGGATGGGCAAAAAATTTTTACCTCCTCGCATTTCTGTGCTCCTAATACAAAACCGATATTTACCAAGTTCAAAATAGGGTTTTTAAAATTAGGAAAAGGTAACGATTTGGCAACATGGGTATAGGAGAAAAAATTTTTACCTTCCTTTCTGTGCTCCTAATACAAAACCGAAAATTTACCAAGTTCAAAATAGGGTTTTTATTTTCCCTTAAAATTAGGAAAAGGTAACGATTTGGCAACACGGGATCGGGAGAGAAAAAATTTACTCGCATTTCTGTGCTCCTAATACAAAACCGATATTTACCAATTTTCAAAATAGGGTTTTTATTTTCCCTTAAAATTAGGAAAAAGTAAGATTTGGCAACATGGTTCAAAGAGGAACAAATTTTTCCCCTCCATTTCTGTGTCCTAATACAAAACCGATATTTACCAGTTCAAAATAGGGTTTTTATTTTCCCTAAATAGGAAAAAGTAAGATTTGCAACATTATCAGAGAGGAACAAATTTTTACCTCCTCGCATTTCTGTGCTCCTAATACAAAACCGATATTTACCAAGTTCAAAATAGGGTTTTTATTTTCCCTTAAAATTAGGAAAAAAGTAACGATTTGGCAACACTGGGTATCAGGAGCAGAACAAATTTTTACCTCCTCGCATTTCTGTGCTCCTAATACAAAACCGATATTTACCAAGTTCAAAATAGGGTTTTTTTTCCCAAAATTGGGAAAAAAATAACGATTTGGCAAAAGGGGATCAGACAGAAACAAATTTTTTACCTCCTCATTTCTTGTTTTAATATAAAACCGAATTTACCAAGTAAAATAGGGTTTTTTTTTTCCTAAAATTAGGAAAAAGTTAATTTGGCAACATGGGATGGGACAGAAACAAATTTTTACCTTCTCGCATTTCCGTGTTCAATAAACGAATTTTCGGATTTTTTTAAAGTATACCCCGGAATTTGATTTTTTTATTTTAACTCGTAAAGTATCGCATTTAACGAAAAATTATATAACCAAATTAAAGGTTTTGTAAAATACATAATTATGTCCATAAATTTTTTGTAGGTTTTATAGTTTTTGAGATATTGACGATAAAATTTTTTTGGGCCTAAATTTTAGTAAGGAAAAGATATCAATAGTTTTTCGCTTTTAGGCATTATTGTATTAATGAAAAAAAATTATAAATGATTTAATTTTTTAAAAATTAACCATTTCGAAAAGAAAAAAACCCTCTGCCGAATTGAAACAATAAAACTTCAAATATTATACATTTATAGCCCAAGAAAGCCTCTTGTCGAGTAAACCAAGTTGTTAAAATCGCTAGCCGTTTTTGGGAAAGAGTGTTTAGGAAATTTAAATACCCCCAACTTTATTTTTAGAATAAGCAAAAATTGTCAAAAAAAGTTTAAATTATCCCCGACTTTAAAAATCCGTATTTTTTGTTAGGTTAATATAAAAATTCACAGAAAAAAACACTTTTTTAGATTCAAGATTGAGGTTAGCCCCCAGGGCCATTTTAAAAATTGAAAAATTTGCTATTTTTGACCACTTTTATAAAATATTTTTCCCCCGCTGTGGATAAACATTTTTAATACACCGAGTCTAAATTTCCTCCTCAAGTCGACCACATTTATATTATTACTATTACAAAAACCCCTTTTTAGGAGGAGGTAAAAGTTTTTTATAAAGGGGAATTTGACCAATAAAAATTAAAATTTTAAAAAAAAAATTTACCATAAACATTTATTTTTTTATTGGACTTGGATATCCAATCAAAATAAAATTTACATAAATTATTGCTTTTTTCGTAAACATTTTAAATAAACAACCATCCGATTTTTTTAAACTTCTTGTATTGGTGAATTGATAAAATATTTCTTCGGGTGCCCTTTTTTTCGAATAACGTTTGTCGAAATGGCGAACATTTATTTTTCTTTAAGTAATGAAGATTTTTTAAATATTTACCTTCAGTGGGATTTTGGTTTTAAAGTGGACGGGGGAGGAGGGATGACGGATCTAATCGTCTGTCGTCATACTTTCAGGAGACAGGGGAAACCCGAACACA
>JAHBCN010012466.1:0-26534 GCA_019359885.1 Listronotus oregonensis
GAATTGCTCATCAGCTCTGGACTATTTTTAAAATAATGCCGCCATTCGTTAAAAAAAAAAATACGACTTTACAGCTGACAAGTTTTATTGTGTTTTATTTGCAGACGTCCCGTCCGTCCAAACAGCATCTTTCCTGTTTTAGTCGAACATTGGCGTTGGGAAAATTTCGGAACAAGATCCTAAAAAAACCAAAAAAAAATAATCCAAGTCAGTTGCGGGAGAACAAACCATCGTAAAATTCGCACGAATAAACAAATAGCCGAGGCAATCGGGCATTATACGGACGAACGGCTCGTTTACGGCAGATTCACCGGTGGTTTCAATTACACGTAATCAGTGCCGGAGACAATGGGGTTTTATTGCTTTCAATCGTTACTTCAGACGTAAAAATATATTTTCTTAAAGGAAATTACAGCAACGGCTGTTCACAATAGGCGTTTTTCATGATTTTTTTATTAGCTTATTGCAAACCCAAATGAAAATAAAGGCCAAAATTTTTTTCCCGTTTTTTTGGGCCCCTCCGGAAATCCCTTTAAAAAATCAATTTTGTTTAAATTTTTGTGGGCCCGTGACGTCACGGCCCAAAATTTTTCAACTGCTTTGTTGTCAGTTTTTTTTATTCGATACGCCTGTCATCAAATATCGATATGCGCAACATCTACAAAGTTGGCGTTTCCGTCAATTGTCATATTTCAATGCAACCTGTATAACCTGTAACCTCTAATATTTATTAATAATTTCTTTTTAAATAGTGTGTTCTTTCCAAATATTCCAATTTATTACTATAGTTATTTTTTCGCCAAATTTTCCCTTTGATATGAACCCTTTTTAAGTAAATTTCCGTTATTTTATTAAAAAAAAAAAAAAGTGTATTGTTATTATTTGCGAAACCAGGCCGGCCGAGTTTAGGATCTTCAAAAATATTCTTTTTTTTTTAAAAAAACAAGACGATAGGAAAAAAGCCGGGGGCTGTAGGTATTGAGAAAATCCCCCTTATTACTGTTGTGAAAACCATTTTGACGTAATTTTTTTGTTTTATTCCTATTGAATGGGGGTGAGCGATATTTCCTCCCGGGGATTTAACGCCGTTATTGAAAAATCGCGATAGCAAACGTTGACAAAAACGCAAATAACGGCGATTTAGGGAAAAAAATTTTTTTAAAACATGCGAAATCGCGTCAACAAATGCAACACAGCTAATCGCTTTCCATCGCGTTGAGTGAAATAGAGCGAAATGCAACGTTTTTATTTAAAGGGGTTCTCGGCTCCAAGCAGAATTACAGTTTTCTATAATATTTCAAATAGTTATTCCCAGAGCTATTCTTAAGATTAATAAACTCTGGTTATTCCATTTAAAAAAAAAGAAGGTGTATTTAAAGAAGTAAGTTTTTTACTTTTCATAAAAAACTAAGTGTCCTAGTTAGCAGCTCGAGTTTTTAGTTTATGATCAGTACAATAGGGGGCGGGAAAGGGAAATTAATATGCAGTAGCAAAACGAATCACTCAAAAGCGCTAATAGCCACAAATGATGAAAACACTAGTTTGGCGTCTTTTTTGGGAAAAGCCCGGACGCGATAACGGTTTTAAATGCCGCTTTTTAAAAATCGCGATCGCCGATAACGGCGTTATGCAAATATCGCTGTTTGGCTCATGCCTACTATTGAAACTATTTAGGTAGTGTGGCTGTGTTTTAGTGTAAAGTCAAAAAAAGCATTTCGCATTTTAGCATTTCGTTAAAATCGATACGATTTTCGATATCGATAGTTCCTAAACAGATTTGGCATCCATGTTGAATTTGATTGGTTAGGGGGGTGGCAGGCTATTTAAATTACAATGATAATTAAACCAAATAGAAAAGTAAGGGGTTTGTATTTTTCCTGTTTTTTAAACAGGTTTTGCTTAATTGGTTTCTACTTTTAATTTTTACACACAACATTATCAATATCAATTGAGTGAAAATACCCCATTATTACAGCTTCATCTATTTTTTTTCCATTTTTTTATAAAAAATTTTTGCTTCCAACCATTGTATGCGGTGTTGTTTTGACCAAGCGTGTTCGGCAATCCATGACATCCATGTTTCACCCCGTTCCGTATATTTTTTGTATTCTTTAACTCTAACTTTCTTTTCTCCGATGTATACCCCATCATATTTACAGGGAATTAGGGAGATACCGCATTCTTTTAAACATTGTTGTTTTCCTTTAAGAAATTCTTGAGGGGTTCAAACCCCCTAAGAAGTGTTCTTACTTTTAAATGCCGTTTTAAAACTACATACTTTATTATTGGATCTGCGGGTCTTCCCCGAAGTTCCTTTAATATTGGAATTGTAATAAATATTTGGTCATGTAGAATCTTTTTAATTGGTTTTTTGTCTTATTGTGATATTTTTTTATTGCCTACCGGTCTCTCACTGTATCTGTTCTGTTAAGATGCCTGGTTATGTTCTTATATTTCTTTCAGGAATTTCTTACTGTTACAAAAATCACAGGACATTCGGGAATAGAAGGCAACGAAACAGCGGATGGATGGATCGTCCAACCATAGTTTACCAGAACCTGTCCTTGAAGTGACCCAAACCACAGCACGAGGGCAAACCAGGAAAAGGATCCGAAACAAACACAAGGAATACTGGGAGAACCCCGCTAGAATAAGACATGGGAAGGGCTTCATAAGGGGCCCATCCAAAGAACAAAGGAAGAACTACCAGACAAAGTAGGAAAAGACTTGCATAACAGTAGGGTTGCTAACAGGGCACGATAACCTAAGAGGACACCTACACAAGATAGGGTCATACTCTGGGGGAAAAGGCATTATTTGGGAAACCGAAAATGGAATATTTCAACCAACCAGTCTCGGGGTTATGGAGACTTGTAGAATGAGCAAAACTAATGGTGGGATTGGTATAAAAAATAATGGGAGATTATGAAGAAAAAGCCCAAGAGGCTGCACTGCCTCCGGTGGTAAATCAAGACGGCTACCAGGAAGAAGAAGGAGAAGAAGAAGATCACTGCGCGGTTATATATAGTACGTATGACCCCTCTGTTTTGTTTTGTTAGGGTGATTAGAACTCTGGTGTAAATATTGCCCAGTGTGGGTAGGTTTTTTGTATACCGAGGTTTGTATATGTCCATTATATCGTTTGACTAGAATATCAAGAAAAGGTAGAGCCAAATTTTGCTAATTCTCCATTGTGAATTTGATACAAGGCCGGAGGCAATTTAGATGTTTTAAGAAACCTTCAAGTTCTTCGTCATTACCTGTCCATACAATAAAAGTATCGACAACATATTAAAGCCAAACTTTTGGTTTAATTAGTGCAGTTTTAATTGAGTGTTCCTTAAACCATTCCATTTAATATTTGCTACTACTGAGGAAAGCGATGAACCCATGGAAAGTCCATCATCCTGCGCGTTGGGCTCATCTTTCACCTGAAACTAACCACAACTAACCACAACAAATCCATCATTCCATCCTGCGGTAGGGTGGTGCGTTCTACTGGTGTTTTATCTTCTTTAAGCTAGGCTCGGATAATGTTTAACGATTCTTCTACTGGTACGTTTGTATACAGACTTTCCACATCATAACTTACAAAAATCGACTGGTCCTATGTCTAATTGTCTACTATTTTAAGAATGTAATAAAAATTTGCTTCCTTGTCAAATAAAAATTTAACTTCTTTTTGAAAATGCAAAATAAATGAGGTGTGATTCGTGTGTTACTTCTGTCTTGAAGAAGACACTCTTGTAGTTGACGTTTCATTGAAATCTCAGTCATCTTCTTCTTACCTTTACTGAACGGAGTCTGTTAAATTACCAATCAGAGTTCTGGTAGGGTTGTTCTAATGAGATTTTTAATACTTAATTACTTAATAACTGTAGTATTTAAAATAAAACGTTAAAAATGTCGTAATGTTAGGTTTTATACTGTTATTATCAGGGTTCGCAGATATATATCAGCTGATATATATCATGATATATATCACGATATATATCATGATATTTTCACCTCAATAAATATCGAAAATCTTGATATATATCAAAGATGAAAAAATATTAATTTTACAAAAGATTTCTTGCGAAGAATGAAGCCTATTGCAGTTGCTTTGGATAGAATGCAACGAGACGGTTCTGCAATAGGAGTGGCTGTTGAAATATGGAGGAAGTTAGGCAGTAAGGCGAGGATCTTAAGGAACAGCCTGCAAATGTTTTAAAACAGTTTAAAAAGCCAAAGAAAATAGCTTTGACATCCGCACATTATTTAGCCAACTTATTGGATCATAGATTTCGTGGACTTCATTTAAGTAAGTAATGTGGAGAAGCAGTTAGCATTTGAACATTTACAAAATATCAATCCTGAATTTATTTCTATAGCAATGGCTTTAAGCACCGAGTCGAAGCCTATTTCTTCTTATATGTTTGGACAGAGCTTTAAAACGACTACTTCAATGACGTGGTGGAAGTCTATTAGTTTACTTAAGCCAGAAAAGTACTTCAATTGGTCTGAACTAAAAACTGGTTTTCTAGATATGTGCAGTAAGTATTTGATAGCAGTTTCGGCATCTGCAGGCCTTGAACGTATTTACTCGACTTTTGGTCTTGTTCACAGCAAACTTAGGAATAAGCTAGGAAATGAAAAAGCTGCCAAGCTTACATTTTTGTTTAGGCACTTTAATCAAAATACTGCAACCAAATGTGTCAATTTGGACTTAGTCTGGGAAACAGAGACAACAGGAGAATCTGATGCGGTCCTCAATATTCCTTTTATTAGCCTCAGATTCTGAAGAAGATGATGTGCCACTTGCACACTTGCTACATACGAGTATTTAATGTAATCTGGGTAGTCTTAATAAAAAATATGTGTTTTTTGTAAGTTTTGATATTTTTAGTTCTTTCACATAATATATTCATACGAACTATCGTTCCTTAAAAAAGTACCTTTATTTTTAAAATTTGTTGTTTGAGTTTGTTAAGATTTTTATGATTTATTTTTATAAAATAAACTTTGAAACGTTGTAATATTTCTGTTTTTATGTTTTATTACTGTTTTAAACACATTACTTTAAAAGCAGAATTGTAATTATTTAAAAAGTCCGAAAATATCAGAAACATTGATATATATCAACTTTTTGGATATATATCCGATATATATCGTTAATATCGGATATTTTGATATTTTTAATAAATATCATGATATTTACGAACCCTGGTTATTATCAAGTTTTTCTTGTTTGGTCACTGAATAATTTAGTCATCAAGATTTGACTTTTACACGTATAAGTAAGTTTAAATATTGATCTTGAGGGGAAATGAAGTGGTTGTCGAGACGCCTAAAAACAACTACGCCAAAAATGTAAAAGTTATGATTGATTGCTCTGTACCTTACACATTTATTTTTAACATTTTGATATATAACTTTATTAGTCGTCTGAAAGAATAAAGGTTTTTTTTTGCAAAAAAAAAATAAGAAAAGTTATAATGGTCTTTTTCCCCATAAATTTTCTTAATTGTACTAAACATATAATTTATAAAAATAAGTTTTATGAGGTAACGAGTATAACAAAGCACGATCAGAAGCGTAATAAAAATCGTATCTGATAGATGATTGTTTTAAATAAATTTTTACCTTTTGTAATACTGTGTGTTCATGAAAATTGTGGTTTTTCAAAATAAAAAGCTAAACCAGGCAAATTAGGTAAGGAAAATACGAACCATGAGAAGAATAGTTTAACTGAATTTTTATATTGTATAAACAATTATTGAATGTAATTTAACAAGATATTTAGGGATTACCGTATAATACTTTTACCTGGCACGTATTTGCCATCATAAGTTTGACAGTAAAGATAATTTTATGACATAAGATGAAGTAGTTTCATTCCATATTCCATTCAAGTCTCTCCCTACTCCATACCAATCGTTGCCGACGATACTGTGGGGTCAGAGGTAGTACAAGATGGGGACGGTACGAAAACAGTTCAAAAGACCTTATTCGGCGATAAACTTAACATTACACTAAATATTATTATTAACATTTATAGTAAAAAGCTAATCTTTTGCAACTATGGAAGTAGTTTCTTGAACCGCTATTTCCGATGGCATTTTTTCCAAGGTATTAATGTCGATACTTTGTACTGTACACACTCCGTGTTTATAGTTCACAAATAATTGCCTATGTCGTGTTGTCGGCTGTCTTAAACTGGCTTTCTTTCTAAATAGATTCAAAAAATTTCCATTTTGGGTACCTCCAGAAATAACAAAGCTTCTTTGTTGTGATTTTTTGAATCTGGGATGTGTAACAATACTAAATTTTCTTGGTCTTCAATATGGTCCAGACATATTTTTGTTAACTCCTCTCTATAAAAAGCGCTTACTTAAGCCAAAAATCGTAGCCACTTTTATATGTAAATAAGCATCATCTGGTGCTTCATCCCTGAATTTCGATATTTCTTTTTTTTAAAGCGCTTGCTTAGCCTTTTTGGGTCTAAAACCAACGCTTTGTTTTTTAAGGTGACTTTGAAAAACTTGCTTAAATCTATGTTCTTTCGTAACTTAATGATACATTTTATCAAAGAATATCTAACCATAAAGTATTGGGTTAACATGTTTTTAATAAATAAGAGAAATAGGCCAGAAAAATCTCTTCTTTAAAAGACTTCACATCCTTACTTTGACACCAGCTCTCAAACATAACAAATTCTTTTTCATACATGTGACGAGATTTTATGGACAGGAGACCTATACTTGCTATTTCTGCTGCTTCAATAATCGATTCTGGTAAATCGTCGTCAGAATCCATTAAAAATGTTTCTCCAATTTGGTTGAAAAATACGTGACAGAAAATTAATTTTTGATAGATGCATAAACAATCAGTTGGGTTCTTTGTTACTTTATATGGAGTTATTAAAAATATGTACTTACATTTGATAAATTAGGATTATTTTATTTTATTTTATAAATGTTTTAAAAGACTGCAAAATTACAGCAAAACTCAGTTTCTTCAAATAAGTATATAACTATTATAAGCAAAATTGTGCATTATTGTATAATTATATATTAATAAATGTTCCAAAAACCCAACGATTTTATTGCTATTTTCCACACACAGATTAGTACGGAAAAATATAGTTTTCCGCACGCTTGTAGAACATAGTTATTTTCCTAACAAGTGCGCAAAATTATACTTTTCCGCACGGACTGCCGTTGCCCGAACGACGCGAAGCGGAGTTCGACAAGCAGTCAAGTACGGAAAAGTCACTTTGCGCAAACGTTAGGAACAAAATTTTTCCTACGATCGTCAGATAATACCAATATTAAAGCAATGATAATTTTTTAAATTATGTTTAATCTGAAAGAACTACTACAACATTTTTATAAATGGGAATTATTTGTTGATAACATTTACAACAAAAGAACAGTTATTAGCATATTGTAAATTAATTGCAGAACCTGTAATTTCAGTTAGCGGGGGGCTTATGGAAGAGCTTATTGTACGGCTTGATGAAGGTTGACTTAGCTCAGGAGGGGAGTTGTTCATGGTCAATATTTTATTCGACATATCCTTTTTCTGATTTTTTGATTCATCAATGTAGCTCTCAGCTACAGCCGTTGATTTCCAGCCCCCAAGTCGCTAGACATTGGTAATTCCTTCTCCAGAATCCGCTAACATAGTCGCAGAGGATCGACGAAAACTATGTCCAGTGTACTCTTCTGGATTTTTTAATTTTAGGTATGCAGCAATTTCTGAAGGTATTTTAACTATTGAATTTATTTCCACACATTGCGTACTGCATGCTCCTTGTTTATACTGGACAAAAAAACGTCTGTGTGGGGTATGTGGTTTTCGCAAATTTGCATATTTACGGTACAATTCCAGATAAAGTCCGTTATTTGTTTCATCGGACAGTACAAAGATTCTGGAAGTGTTATTTTTACTGTCAGGAATTTTCACCACTATCAAATTTTCATTATCCTGTATGTCATTAATCCTTATTTTTGTAAGTTCATCTCTCCTACAAGCACCGACTAATCCAAAAATTGTAGCAACTTTTATTAGAAGGTAAATATTATCAGGTGCTTCTTTCATGAATCTTGAAACTTCTTCTTTGCTGAAAGTTTTTATTTTTTTGGCCGGTATTCCACGTTTTGGTGTTTAAGTAGTGATGTTAGCTTGAAATATGAAGTTAAATCAAGGTTCCTTTTCACTTTGAGGACACATTTTAACATAGAGTACTTACTCCATAAAGTATTAGGTTTATATGTTTTTTGCAAATCCGCAAAAAAGGCCAAGAACACTTCTTCCTTAATACTTTTTGTCCCCTTGCTGGAGCACCAGTTTTCGAAATGACTATATTGATTCTCATATTTTTCACGAGATTTTGCTGGTAATAAATTCAAACTTACGGTATTTGCTGCATCCAGGATAAAATCTGGTAGATCCTCATCGGAGCTACTCCTTTTAAATAATTATTTTTGTCGGATTTTTATTTAATTAAAAAAAGATACTATGACGCCTTTTCATTAAAAATGCTTGTTTGTATTGAAATTCATTTGTGCAATTACTTGTTCATATGGAAACGAAGAAAAAATCTGACATGTGTTAAAATCACCAAGATTACATATTGTTGCTTGACTTGTCATAATCATTTATTATTATTATACAGGGTAATTAAAAATATGTTTTTTTGTGTTTTAGTTGAAATTTTGAAAATAACGAAGTAACAAACAAAAAGAGAATAAACTAAAACTTGCAATGGCTTCGTATATTGCATGAAATAGCCTACAATTACTAAAATACATATAAATCTTGCTTACCTGTAAGATTTTAGAGTAGTTTTACTTTTCCGCACGGCGTGCAGAAAAGTTCACTTTTCCCAACTAGGAAAATTATTTTTACTATATAAAATATTTTTTCCAACTTTTATTTACCATTTTTGGATAATCTAATTTAAAATTTATCTATATACGTATCTATTTGCACGTGTAGGTTTTAGATTTAGATTTATGTAAGTCTTTTTGATGATAATGTCAAAGAAAAGTGGGCTGCAAATACGTATTATTTTCTCAAAGTTAAGTTATTGGTAGGTTCGTGTGATTTATGAATGCTGATTAATAAATAGAAAAAAATGTTTTAGTTAAATGGCCAGGAGGTTAGTATTTATTTATTTTTTATTCTTTTGTATAAAAAATTAATTTGATCCTTTTATAGAGAGAATTTTAATGCAGAAATAATATGTAATCAGTTAGATTTCAACTACAGAATTAAGCTAAAGAGTGTATTTTAAAATATATTGTGTTTTTTTTTCTTTCAAAGGCTGTAATACGAAACGTTTGCCTAAAAACTGAATTTAGAAAAGACCAATATGCCCAGTGTCACAATGCATTCTTTCATTTTACTATCTTTCGAGGTGTTAATCATTTTCACAAAGCCGCTACCTGCCTATAACTCTTAAGAGCTCTATCTCTCGGCATAAATTAAAATAAATTAATATCTATATATCGTGACAAATATTAATCAACCATAATAACCGGCGCAGCAAGTTTTTATCAAAATAAAAATTAATGTTCCCTTTCAGACCATAAACATAAAACTCCAATTAAGACGTTGTTTATTGGACAAGTAAATCGACCGAAAACTTTCCAGATGGAAGATTAAAAATGATGTTTGAATATTTAAAATGTGTCGTAATCAATCATGTCTTAGAACGTATTCTTAGGCATAGTTTTCACTAGGCGTTAAGTGGGCTACGATTTTTATATACGAATATAATCTTAATCAATATTAATTTGAAAATATAAGAATGCAGATGCTTTTATTTACAACTGGTTTTTCCCGCGGCTTTGCCTGCGTGGACTATGCGATTCTGACTATTTTCGTGACTGGTCCTTTGGTTAGTCATACCTACCATGAGTGTTGTAAATGAAAAGATTTTTAGTGAAAATATTTCCATGGAAATGGATATATTGAAAATTTCCAAACGTGATCCAAAAATATTAAAAATATCGAAAAAGAATGTGTTTTTAACCATCATAATAAAGAGTTCTATACCGGGTGTTGCTCCGTCGAGCGGGACATAGGGAATCCCATGTAAATTTTTAAAGTGGTCCAATATTGGCTCCCCTAATTATTTTAGAAGAAAATATTAGTAGGATATTTTAAAGAGCACGAAAAGTTGTCCCAGTGTACAAATTTCAGCTCTTCTCAGTCCGCCAGCTAAGAGATAAATGCTAAAATAAGTTACGAATCTCCTATCTTCTTACGCGCCCTGTATTATTACAAGTTTATAATAAAATACCAGAAAAATTATTTAACCTCTTACTCTCAAGTTGTCAGATTAATGTCACATTATTTTTAAATAATGAACTACTTAAATCAAGAAAAAATCACTATTATAAAATGGGGAAATAGTTATCAAAGAATAGCGGACATGTTTGCAGCCTATTTTCCCAATAGGCCAATACCAAGTAAATCGACAATAGAACGGATGAAAAAATTGAAACTACAGGCACAGTAATCAATAATTGCAAATGTGAAGAAAATAGACGTGAAAATCAGAGACATATTGTACAAAACGAGAGGATTTAGACGTGATACTTTGTGTAGAGGAGGCCGAAGGAAACATTAGCACGGACAACTGGAGGACATTACTGGATAAGACCACACCACAATATCTCGAATTTTAAAAAGATGTAAATACCACGCTTACAAGTACGAAAGACACCAAGAATTAAGAGACGGAGACGAAATACGACGACAGGAATTTTGCTTTGAGATGATGGAGAGGACAAACACTGACAGACGTTTTTTACAAAATTTTGTTTTACTGACGAATGCACTTTTACATTGAACAACGAACCCAACATTCAAAATTGCCGGTACTGGAGTAACGAAAACCAAAATCGATTTGTTGAGACAACGACTCAATATCCACAAAAAATTAATGTTTTGGCGGCAATTTTCGGCCACCATATCCTTGGACCATTTTTCCTTGACCGAAATTTGAATGCGAAGTACTTTCTGGAGCTTTTAGAGGAATAAATTTTGCCTGCTTTGAACAACCTTGCTCGTGAAAATCAAGAGATTTGGTATCAAATGGATGGTAGCCCAGCACACAGTACCAGAGCTGTGCGCAAATACTTGAACAACGCATTTAATAACGACATCATAGGCCCGAACCACGCAATATCTTGGCCGGTCAGGTCTCCGGATCTTTCGCCAAATGATTTTTTTCTATGGGGACATTTAAAAACTAAGCTTTATACCAATAAAAAATATGAAAATTGAGACCAGCTAAGGAATGCTATTTCCGCTGAATGTGCCAGAATATCGATGTACCAACTAGCCAACGTAAGAAATTAGTTTTATAATCGTTTGGGTTATTGTCTGGCAGTTAATGGAGGAATATTTGAGCATTTGATTAAATCCTGATATTTTCGTCATAAATTGATTTCTAAATGTAGACAAATTTGCTTTATTGTCTTGCGTAACTGTGAGTGCATGTGTTGGAATTAGCTGTAAACTAAAATGAAATGCGAGGATTCTTTTTAAAATTCCCATATAAAATTGTTCAGTTTTGGCAATGACATTATAAATTAATGATCTAAATTGTCACTGATAAATCGATATGGTGTTTTTATTATTGATTTCTAGGTACAGGGGCATAATGAGATACTACGTTGCAGAAAGTATTTAAGCAGTTTACTCTTTACTGGTTGGTTGAAAAATGCTCAAATTTTCAATTTGGGTGAAACAAGCAAAGCAACCCCGGTATATTTCTTATACTCTTGTAGAACTCAGTAGAAATTTTACAGTAAAAAATAATTTCCGAAAAAGTACGTATAATATTGCGATTACGGATAATAAAATCTGGATCCAGGGGATTTACTGATTATTGCTTGCTTTAAATAAAGTTTAATTGCACCCCCATAAAAACGCATTGATGCTGAATACAACATTTAAGGTGTGGATGATATCGATGAAGATACACTGCAACCCAAAATTAAGGGATATCGTTTTTTAAGAATAATTTTAAAGTAAAATAATTTGCAATCTAAAAAATATTTTTTTTAATTACTTTTTTTTCGGAAAAAGGTACATTAATATATTTTTAAATTATTTATGGGGAGTATTTTATTACCACGTAGTCTAATTATTCATGGTAAAATATAGAGGCATGTCTCACAGGAGGTATTTTATTTCACGTGTGGGAAATTGGTGACACCAGACAACCTTCAGTTTTTCCCTAGGGCCAGTGGTTCATCTACTGGATAGTTTTTGAAAATTGTCTCTAACTTTAATAGTTTCGAAAGTATGCAATTTTTTTCCCATGCGATGTCCATTTTCACTTTAAATATCATGATGTTGACTAGTTCAGCCACAAAGTGATAACCATGGTTAGTTTACATACTGATAATAGTTTACACTTTGGGATACATTAAAACGGGCCGCAACTTCACTCTGACGCATACGAGGATCTAATTTACCCAGAGCTCTACTATTACTTCTTCTGGAGTCAAATGACGTCCGGGCATTCTAAGTAAAAAATTATTTGTATTAAAGTACCGATCTTATTCTAATCAATTGGAAAACTGTCATCGGTATGTAAAGTAACCATGGTAATCACTTTGTGGCTAAACTGGTCAGCATCATAATAGTTAAAGTGAAAATGGATATTATAGTACAGTGGATGGGAAGAAAAAAGGTGTTTGACCTCCGGATTTTTTTGTAAAGTTTCAGTTTTTATGAAAAATTGAAATTAAGTTGCTTTCACCCTCTAGATAAAAGTTTATATATGCTTAGGATGTGCTTGTTATTTTTAGGGGGTAAAAACCACCCCTTATGCTTAAAAATTTAAAAACCATTTAAATAGACCTGATGTAAATTCAAATCATAGCTAAATATGTAGAATGAATCTATTTTTATGTTTTAAGTTATATCTAACAGTTTATTTGTAACGTTTATAAGGAAATTACAAAAAAAATGTATTTTTTCATTTTAAAAATATTAAATAACGCTTTTAACTACAAAAAAAAATTGACAAACTAAAACGATTTGATGATACATAAGTATACTCCGGAAATGAAGATAAAAAATTGCAAAATCTTGCAGTTGTTTTGTTCTGCATCGATTTGCATAAAAATTTGGAATAAGGCGCTTCTAACCCTCTATTTTAAGTCTCATTTTATGGTGATGTGCGCTGTTTGTTGTTGAAAACTACCACTAATTGTCAAAACTTATAGAATAACATTTTAAACCTTAGATGGCTAAAAGTTGGTTTGGATTAGTTGATCAATAATTGTTTTATGATTTGGAAAACAATTTTAAAATATTACAACCCTTAAAAATCAACCCTTGTTAGAGCTTAAAGTAAAAAAAAATATTTACCCTAAAAAATGAATTATTTACCATAGTGATTTAATTTTATAATGCTTTGCTTAAAATATGTACTAATTTAATTTCGCAACTTTTCGACCCTTAAAAATCAACCCTTATTATAGCTTAATTAAAAAATAAAGATTTTTCCCCAAAAATTAATAGCTTGACAGATTTAATAATTACAAATATTACTGTCTGAAATATTACCAATTTCATTCTTTTGCAAATTTTCAATCCTTAAAAACCACCCCTTACAACATTGTAATTCTTATAAACCAATTTAATAGATATAAATTGGAAAAAAAGTAGAATAACATACAAAAATTATACCGGTAAAAGTATAAAGTATACCGGTTTTATAGAATATTATGCTCCGAAGTGGGCTATTTAAATTTTTTGAAAAAAAATTGATTGGTTTTTTAAACATAGCTCCTTTGGTTTTAATGCTAGAAAATTTTTTCAAAAAAAAATTGTAGGGTTTTTTAAAAGCTACAAAGCTATGTAAATTAAAGCATTTTTTGTCCCTTAGTTTTAAAATGGAATGAGTTTAAAGGGATAGAATAAGGTGGTGCTTGCTCGTAATTAGAGGCTTTAAAAGGCCATATCTGGCCAAATATTTATTGTGCAGAAAAATCTATAAAATAAAAATTCTTTATCTTCAACAAAGCTATAATTTGGTTTCGGTCATTTTTTTTGTATCCCCAATATTGTTGGAGTTATTTTGAAGAAAAGGGCTATCTTTACGAAATTGCGGAAAATTGTTTTTCACTTTAAGCCCCAATTTTTCTTAAATTAAGCATTTTAATTTGGTTAAACTTCTAGGATGTATTAATAATACATATATAAAAAGAATCGCAGAAGGGTACAGATCTATTTTAATTAAGAGGGGAATAAAGGGTTGTTTTTAATGATCTTTTCGTGGAAAAAAGTAGGGACCGACCTTATTTTTATCAAAACTCGGTCAATTTTCATGCTAAAAACTCTTTGTTATTTTTTAAAGAAAAATTTATTATATACTTAAAAAAGGCCTTATATGTTTTCCTTAAAATGCAAACTTTTTCGCTATTTGACTTTAAACCTTTCAAATTTAGCATTTGACGAACAAAAGCTAACCATTAACAACCCGTAGCTGGTCTGTATTGGTTGTAGAGAAGTAATAAAATTACATTTTTTCTAGTTTTTTCTAAACCACAATTTTGCTTTTCATAGTTTTTTTGATAAAATGCATATTTTTAGAATTATTCGTGAAAAACCCATTAAATACGTCGATTTTTTCGTCGAAAAATTTTATTTTCAATCGCAATAACTCAAAAAATATTAGTTTTACGAAAAAATATACTTTTTACTTAGAATAACTTTTTTAGCGATTTCTGAATTAAAATTTAATAAAAATTTCCCCCCAAGGGTTGGGTGGCAGCCACCACCAGGGTAAAAGCCCCCCTCGGCATGATATAAACTTTGATCTTTGGGCTATTCCTCCCCTCTGTGAAAATTTCAAGTAAATCCATGCTGGACAAAAAAATCCTAATCAAAAGACCTCTTTTCCCTGTACAAAATTTCATTAGTTCGAAACTATCAGAGTTAGAGACAAATTTCAAAAATTATACTTTTTGAATTATCACCCCAAATTTACAACTTCAAAAATAAAGATATTTTTTTATAAACTTTCATCCCATTTTAAACCCCTTTAATGGGATGTAATTTCAAAAATGTTAAAACAGATCTTTTTAACAGTAATCAATAGCTTTTATACCAGATTTTATTTTTTAAGTCCAGAATGACAAAGTTCCATACAATCTTTCTTACAAAGGGACAAAATTTCTGCTAAACATTTAATGACGCAGCTGTACATTATATTTCAAAATACATTTTAAAAATAAAGAAGAACCATTAACGAAGAGATATTGTTTTCTTAGCCCAATAGTATCGGTAATAATCTAAAAACATTGGTTTTCCTTCTTGATTCGAAATTAATGTAAGTTCGTCGATAAACGGCGGTGTCTGTCTGCAGGAAAAGGAAATGGACGAGCAGCGGAAATAATGTGTATCGACTCGCAGTTCGGCCACGATAAGATAAAGGGATTGGGGTTTTGAGGAGTTTTGGTTGCTGACTAAAATATTGTTTATTACTTCACCCATTTCTTAATCAGTGCAAAGGTATGGCTCATTTGTCTTTAAGATTCAATAACTATATATTTTTATTTACATACCATACATGTAATATTGACATTACTAACTCTCCCTTTATTTCTTTACTTTCGTCACCCATTCCCCTCACCCATTTTGTAAATGTAAGGAGCTTGATATATTTTGATATATCAATCTTTTTTTTAAGTCTAGCATGGCCCGTATTATGCTGTAGATAGCCCAAAGAGTAGAGGGCTTTGCCATATCAATTAAACATGCCATTAAGACTGTCTCTGACGCAATATTCTTAGCATTTTTTTCTAAACACCAGTTTTCGTATACCTTAAATGCTTTTCATTTCCGCCTCCTACTTTTCTTCGGTAGTAAACTTGCTCTTTCTGCAGCTTTTTTAAATTCTGGTGGGGTACCATTATTGAAATAATCTTTATTATCACTATCCGACCATATTTTAGCTTTTTCCTTAACACAAATTTAAAAGATCAAACAAGAAATTTAAAATTATTTGAATGTATGCATCTTTGCTATGGCTCTATCACCAATACATGTTTTTATGGCGCAACCAGCACATTTTTAAATGGTGTCAAAAAAACAATAAATGACATAATTTGGTCCTTTTATTCCATTTAAAAAAATGACATTTCTTATTTTATAATAACGTGGTGGTTGTAAATGAAATGGAAATCTAAATACACCGTAAAACTTACGGTGTATTTAGATAAAGTAATATTTGTCACGTGACAAAATAAACCCTGTTTACGGTACTTTTACCCCGTATAGCTACACTTTGAACACGCTGCGTTGCCGCCTACGCGGGAGAGTCATGTTTCTGGGTAGAGAAACCATATTAATGAATTTCATTGGTGACCGCGATCAGGTTAAAATTTCGACTTCAGCTCTTAGGCTAAATGAACTTTTTCACTGCACGAAATACAGTATTTGTCTCAAGTCCTGTCCGGAGAAGTTCAGTGATTCTTTAGTCACGTGAAAGGAGATTCCTACCTTATTATCGCACCATCTTCAGATATTATCTGATTCCAAACCCAATTTAAATAGTTATTTTTTAGTATACCAGTGACAGTTCTTACTTGAGTCCTCCTATGCCCAATAATTATAATCTGGGTGCAAGTTCCTGTAAAGGCTCTTTAAGCACTTCCCTGGTATGCACTATCTGTGTTTTCGACATCTATACTTGCTCGCCACTTTTATAGAATGCTTTAAGTTAGTGCACAATTATTATCATCTTAAAATTTTTAGCCGACCAATGCTTCTTTCAGCAGGCCTAATAATTGGAAATCACATGATGTTAAATCCAGAACATAAGGTGGATGTAGAAAAACTTTTCAGTACATTTTTTCGGTGAGAGTTTTAATTAATTTTGGGAGTATGGATTGTTGATGAAACGGTTTTTTTTTTTGTACGGAATGCAGGTTAAACTTTTAACTTAGAATACTAAGGAGGATTATTCCTTTTTTTTCTAAAAATATGTGCTAACTAAGAGAACACATTAACTGTCCCAATCACAATTTTGGTTTTTTTTGGGTTTTTCGAAAGTTTAAGTGAAGACAAGATCTGGTGAAGCTCAGTAGGGGGGACTAATTTTGTATCACAGTAGATTCCCAATCTTGCCAAACCTTTTAGTAATACAAATGGAAATGGATAACTTTCTTTAGGCTACCAACACTAAATTGTAGTATTTGTAACCTTTTAGGGAAATATGTTTTATGTTCTCAACGAAAATGAACATATTTTGATATTATTCGAATATATGTATATCTCTTTTTTATTTATCCTTCTGGATCTCGGGTTTACAAAGATTGTAGAGAAAGGGGAATATATTAAACAAAATAACATGCTTGTCTATTGAACAAAGTAGATTATTTTTAGGGCAGGTGTTTTTGCCTACAACAATGTTGAATAGACAATTTAAAAGGTTTATTGTGCTACGGGTTTTAAAAACTTGAATAAATTTAAATAATGGCGAAACATTCTTTTTTAAAATTGATCGTAGCGGCCTTAATTTAGTATCTCCTTATGAGATAAGTCCTGTACCATAAAAAAATCAGAAAGACATTTAATACGGGTAGAAAAGCTGCCGTGGCTAGTGTAAACTTTATTTCCATATCAAAATGAGCTGATTGAAAAAAAAAAAAAAAAACAAGAAAGGCAAAGAGCAGAAAAATTTTGAAAATAAGAAAAAAAAAACTACACAACCACTGACAGTGAAAGTGAAGAGAATATCCCCTTAATAGTCGAAGAAGCCCTTAGTTCTGCAACTGCAGGATGTATGTTCTGCCATCAACTTTTTTTAGGGAACACAATGGAAGAACTCTGGGTTCGATGTTGATGTAGGGCACATAATGATTGTGCTGGGCCAGAATTTGACACATGAATATCTGTTTTTTGCAAGTAAAGAAATTCATCCCTTTTTAATTCCCAGAGTTCTTTAATCGCTTACTAGATAGGCTTTTATGATTTTTTTTTTTTAGAAAGATACTTTAGCCCATATACATCTATAGAGTCCATATTTGAGTATCAAATTTAGTGTCTATGGCAATTTTGTTTAATGCCCAGTTTTAGTAATAAAGTTTATTAATAAAAATATAAAATTGTTTCTGTGTAAGTCAAAAATATGTGACTTATTTATATTACATTAAAAAAATTTTTTCAAATGTTTTTTAAATCTTGATCCAAAAAAAAAAATGGTAGCCCTTATTTAGTTACTTTCGTCAAAAAAGCCATTTCAAACATGTTGCACATACACTGTGCAAACGTTTGTAACTCTATGCGCAAAATTTAATTTTAAAAATGATTTTTTGTCGTTTTGTTTTAGACACTTTTTAGGGTTATTGTACAAATATAAATTATTTTCTTATATAAGTGGGTGTTTGCTAAAACTATCCGTTTCCTATAAGCAAGTGCGAGGAATTCCGTTGAAATAAGCTCGCTTGGGAATTCATTTTGCGTCTGGGGGTAATTACCTCGGCGGTTTCTTGAGAAATTAAGATAATATTTATTATTTTGTTTCTTATAGAACGTACAAAACTCAGTACGAATTTAGATTACCTTATCTTAACAGAATTTAATCTTAATTTTTGGACTTTTTGAAATTAAAAAAAAATATTACTGAGCAAAGAGTTGTATTTTAACCTTGTTTTTTTTAAAAAAGGGTGGAATTTGATACTATTTTAATAAAAATTAAAATGATCCGCATGTAAGATTTAAAGTTAACAAACACAGCATAATACAGGAAGACTAAAGGAAATTAACAAATAATGCGCTTTTTTTTTTTTTTTAAATTATAATAAATTTTTAAATTTTAAATAAAAGTAATAAATAAAATCATTTTTTTTAACTAAAAACAATAAACGTCTAAAAAGGTTATTTGTTAAAAATAAAGAAAGGTTACTAGACAAAAATGTTTAAAATTTTATATCACGCATATTTAGTTAATTTTTAAGAAAAAAACCGGTAAAAATTAATTTTTTTTACTGATATCCTGAATTTTTTTGTTCACCTTTTCACATACCATCTCTTACATTTTCGTCTTTTTAATATTCCTTGCTTAACATCTACAGTTTTTTTAAATTTTGTGTCTTTGGCCTCAAATTTCTTGATAGTCTATCGACTGTTAATTTTCCGGGGATTGGTCTTTTGGGTACTGAGCAGCGAACACGTCTGATATCTTTATATATATATATATATATATATATATATATATATTATTTTTTTTATTTTTTATATATATAAAAAAATATTAAAAACCCTTTAAAAAATTTAAAAAAGACATCCTGTTCTCTATGTTGTCCACTATGACCCCTCCCTAAACGCGTTTCGCCCGCCCTTTCGGGTCTCGTCAGTAGGGCTGTAGCGAGTGCCGTGAATAACAGAGAGAAAAACGTCAACTTATAAAACAAATACCATTGTTTATCGGTAAGATATTAAACCTTACCTTTGATGCCCTACTGAAATCACATTCAACAAAGTTGGCATCAAGTTTTACCGGAGTGGGTAGTAGGTTTGTTATTAAAAGGACAGTAGGACATTCTACACATTGATTAACTTTTGTGCGACCCGGGGTTAATCAAATAACAAAGAGCAAAACCATAAATGCTGTAAGAAAGCAGTGAACAGGGAGGTAGGTAGGGGGGAGTAAAAAAAAGATTCATTACATACAGTTTATGTAACGGCACGCTGCCTCCCACTGCCTCTTCCTTTCTTCTGAATCCGTACTTGTGTATGTGTCGTGTATGGTGTACATTGTACAATACTCTAACTAGTTTAAAAAAATATATTTGAGTTTTATCCAGAATAAAGATATTTGTATATTATTTTGCAATAATAGTAATAAAAAACAAAAAAAAATATATAATAAAATATTTAATTCTTTAAAAAATTGATTTATTTTTTAGTACCATAATAAAATATTTTTTTTATTAAAAAATTATAAAAAAAATAAAAATTTAAAAACGGGTTTTAAAAAACATTGCCAACCCGTTATAAGATATATATTGTATTTCAATTAAATGCAATGATAGCTTTATTCATTGCCCTGATAAAGGATTGCTGTGAGTTTGATTTATTATAAATATAAAATTTTTTTGTTTCTCATTCGTCCACATATCCACAAGCCTAAAATATGGCTAAATGCAGTAGCTCTGATGTAGATGTTTAAGGAATGGAAAAACCCAAAAAAAAAAATAAGGAAAATGGGAGCTAAAAGGTCAGCCAGTTTAATAGACCGGGAAGCCCAAATTTGGTCACACGATTGTGATGCGTTATTTGGCATTACACATGCTGATGCTTTACAAATGGTGAAAATAGATTACCATAAATGAGGAGAAAAAAAATTCTTGATTTAAGTGGTTAAAGACAAGGTTTCCCGATAAAAAAAATGAAATACTACTCAAAATGTTCAAAGGGGTTACTTTTCCTATTCGATATTTTTTAATATTTTAAATCATACTATCATTTACTTTTAATATTAAAACTTTAACTTTAAATAATAAAACAATATAAAATGTATAAAGTATGTAAATAAAACCCAAATTTTTTGGAATAAAGTTGTGTTCTATGTAAAAATAAGTGTCTTCCGTACAAAACCCAAATTTTTAAAAAATTTTCCCCCAAAAAAAATAAAAGAATATTTTTATTTTTTTTTAAAAATAAAATTTAAATAATTTTTTAAAAATAAAATTTTTAAAATTTATTTTTTTTTATAATTAAAATTTTTATAAAAATTATAAAAAATATATAAATATATATATATATATATATATATATATATATATATATATATATATATATATATATAAATAAATATCATTGTTTAACAATAAATTCGCTCAAATAAAGTAAAATTGTTTACAATTAGAACATTCTAGACCAGTAATTAGATATCCATATGCCACTTTATAAATTAAGATTGTTGTAAAGCCGTATACGTAGGTGAATACAAAAAAACCCCCAGTAGGAGACGGAAAAACTAAACGGAAATATGTAAATCCCAAACAGAAAAATTTTTTTCAGCGCCGAGCCACTTATGCGTTAATTTTTCCCATACATTAAGTAAATTGAATTTTAAATTTTAAATTTAATCCAGTCTTAAAACTACCCACGAATATTTTTTTGGAAAATAAAAATGTCGCATGATTTATTTCCATGCGGCAAAGGGTTTAATTTAAATTGTTTAATGGTAGTTAGGGAGATTGGAAAAGTTATGAAATTTTTAAAATTTTAAAATTGGCATTTATATCGGGTGTGACCACGTGATCGTTACTTGGTATATAATTAGCTACCCTTTTTTGAGAACAAAATTTTAAAAACCTAATTAAAAAATTATTTTTTTTTAATAAAATTTTTTAAATTATTTTTATTACATTTATTGCATAGTTTTGTTTTCTTCTTCCCTGGAAGCCGTCTAGTAGTTCTTCCTTCATTCTTCTGAATGGGGGCCCCTTTTTTATTTTTTTAAATCTACTCGCCAGACATGCAAGCAAGAGTGGATTTACGCAAAGGGGGGTTTGGGTGGGGAAACCTAGAGCGGCAAATATTATGGGCGGCAAATTTACGATTAATTTATAAAAAACGTAATTGTAAATTTTAGTTATATAATTATAGTCCAGTAAATGAAGGGACAAAGCTGTAATTAAAGTTAAACATATCAAGCGTATTCTTTCTTCTCTTAATACTAAAAAACGCCCCCGGGCCCGGGTGGCATACCAGCAATCGTCTTAAAAAATGTGTTCCCCCGCTTGCACCCATCTTAACCCGCCTCTTTCGAATCTCTTACGACACGGGCATTTTTCCCCGGGGATTGGGGTCCCCGTGTGCAACCTGTCCCCAAAAAAGGATCCAAAAATCTCCCCCTTTCCCAAATATAGACCTATATCTCTTCTTTCAGTTGTTTGCAAAGTAATGGAAAAATTCATTAATTCCCAAATCTTAAAGTATCTGGGAAAAAATAAAATCTTACATGAGAGCAAGATGGATTCCGTCACAGTAGATCCACAGCTGATCTCCTGTGGATCTACTGTGATCGACTTTCTCGGTGAATCCCAGATCGTTGCTCTTGACATATCCAAAGCTTTCGATCAGGTCTGGCATGATGGGCTTCTTAACAAACTTCCTTCTTACGGTCTTCCCACCAAGTTTTTGCTCTTGGAAGCCTTTCTAATCGACGTATATCAGTTAGTGTAGATGGGTCATTCTTCCAGCTTCTCCCAAATTAATGCTGGGGTGCCCCAGGGCTCAGTGCTGGCACCCACTCTGTTTCTTCTACACATTAACGATCTTCTCTCTTCCACAATCAATCCCATTCATTTTTTGCTGACGATAGTCCCCTCCACTCTAGTATTAAATTTTCCCTAAGCCACCGTGTAATGCTGATTTCGAAAACAAGCCCCAGGTCAATGCAAATATCTCTTTCACAAGCCCTTTAAAACTTATTTTTGGTTTGGGGGCGCCAAAAATCTTGTTCTTTTTAATGCCCAAAAAACTCAGTCATGTTCCCTGTCGCGAAAAAAGTCTGCAAATGCTCATCCCTTGCATATGAGCGGCCAATTCTGCAGAACAAAGAGTCGTTTGATCTTGTCGGCGTTACTTTTGAGAATAACCTCAACTGGCACAAACACATTTTATCCATAGCTTCGGCAGCTTCAAAAAAGATTGGATTTTCTCTTCCGAGCCCGAAAAAAAAGGGCTCTCCTTCCAATTTGTACACTCTGTATATTTTTCCCCCTTGTGGCGAAATTCTTAGGTTTTTGGGTGTGCTTTCGAGCAAAAAAAATTTAAACCCCAAAATAAACAGGTGAAAAAGGGGGGCCCCAAAAAAGGGGTTTTCCCCCCCAATATCTCCCCCAAAAAATGCAAATTTTGGGGAATTTTTTGCCCAAAAAATGAAGACCGCCTTGTAATCTAAAAAAAAAGGTTAGTTGTGGTTGGTCGATATTTTTAAAGATAACGGGCCCCAAAAACCCCCTCATTTCAGTTGCCGCTCTACCGCTAGATTCATGGATTCACTTATAAGCGGGCGGACGAATTGTTCCATTTCTCGGGCAATAATGTCCCGGGTTTTCCCAAATTAAAGAGGTAGTCGGCTATTTTGAAACTACAAATGTATAATTTTTGGGGAAAAAAATTTTTTAAATAAAAGCGACCGAGAAAATTTCGGGAAAATTATTTTCGGGTCTGTGGGTTTGGCCCCTGGGGCGAAAAGGGTAACTAAAAACATAAAAATATACATTTCTAAAAAAAAATCCAAAAAAAAGTTATCAATAAATGGTACTTTTTTTTTTAATGTTTTCTAAAAAGAAGTTTGGGTTAAATTTTTTCAATTCTTAAATTAAGAAAAAAGGGTGCTAATAATTTCCGGTTTGGGTTTTAACCAAATTTTAAAAGGAACTTAGTCTCGTTTAGAAAGCATTTTAAGCATTATTTTCAAGTGTATAAACTATTGCTACACTATTTCACAAACGCCGTTAGACGTCAAGGAAAAAATTAACCAACGTTTTTTTTTAAAAAATTTTAAAATACAATGTATATCCCTTTTTTACATATTTAGATAAAAAAAAAAGCCCTAAAAAACGGCGAAAACCGCAATTTAATATCTCTTTTAAAACCCGAATATATTCGCAAAAATAAAAATACTACATAGAGACGTAACGCATTTAAGGACACGATGTTTTCATTGGCCGTTTTTTTTAGGTAAAAATTAAATTTTATACTTTTTTACAAAATCTAATAAAATACTACGTAATTTTTCAAATTTTAAAACCCATTTAACGATATTAAAAAATTAAATAATTACCAACCTATAACTGTAATAATCCATCGAGTGTGGTTCTTATCAAGTTAGCTTTTTAAAAAAAAAGGATGCTAAAAGTCAAAAAAACCAAAAATTTCCTTTTTAAAAATAATTTTTAGGTTCGCTTTTTGTTTTTAAAAATGCTTTTATTGCTTGAAGAAGCAGTTGATATTATTGCCCATTTATTTTAGTGTTCAAAAAGGGGACAATAGCTGCCAGGCTGTATGTATTGAGATATCCTTTGAGAGGCCGGTACGGGCGGCAGCAGAATGTTCACTTATTTAGCAAATCGCTTCCGTAAAAGGAAGTGTTCTTCGCCCCTTCCCCCGCAGACGCCGTAAACGGGGGAAAAAGTCATCAACGTTTTTTCCCTTTTTGAAATTTAATCCTCAACAACAAAGGCATTTTTAAAAAAAAAAATAGCACAAATTAAAAATAATATTTTTTTTAAAAACCAATAAAACCCTAAAAATAATATTTTGAAATAAAAATTGTTGGATTTTTTTATTTTAGCATCCTTTTTTTTCAAAGCTAACTTGATAAGGACCACGCTCATGGATTATTACAGTTTGGGTTTGGGTAATTATCTAATTTTTAATATCGTTAAATGGGTTAAATTTAGTAAAAAACGGTATGTCATTAAATTTGTAAAAATTTAAAAATTTTAAATTTTTTACCAAAAAAATGGGCCCTTAAAAACTTTGTGTCTTAAATCGTTACTTCTATGTGATTTATTTTTTTTTAATATATTCGGTTTAAAAAAGAGATTTTTAATTGCGGTTTCGCCGTTTTGTTGGGATTTTTTTTTTTAATCTAAATATGAAAAAAGGGTATATATCATTGTATTTAAAATTTTAAAAAAATTTCGTAAAAAGGTTGTTTTTTTTCGCCCTCTAGCGGCTTTTGTGGATATGTAGCAATAGTTTATACCCCTAAAAAATAATGCTTAAAATGCCTTCTAAACGAGCCCGTTACTAAATTGGTTAAAAAAACCGGATTATTGCCTTTTCTAAATTAAACTTTAACCTTCCCCCACCACTTTAATTTAGAACTGACAAAAATTACACCTGAAGCTTCTTTGTTTAAAAAAATTAAAGAAAAAATAGCCCCCTTATTGATACACTTTATTTGTTTTTTTTTTTAGTGTATATTTTTATTTTTTGGGTTTTTAAACCTTACGCCCCCTAGCGGCCATCCCACAGACTTGAAAATAATTTCCAGCAATTTCTCTTTCCTTTTTTCAAAATTTTTTTTTCCCGAAGTTATCCCATTAGTAGTTTCTGAGATATAGCCATACCTCTCTTAGTGGAACACCCGGTCAATTTTTAATCTTTAAAAGTTCTTTGGAATGGGAAAACCCGTACCTATATTGCATATGAGCTTGGGTCTATTCCATTTTCTAGAATTTTAAAAAAAGCGCTCAAAGTTTTTTTAAATATTTTGGGAAGTATCTTATTAATTTATTGTTATTAAAAAAAAAATTTTGTTTTTAAAATTTTTTTTTTAAAAGGACCTTACATGTGTTCAATGATCCCAAAAAATCCTTTACCATCTTTCTTTTGTTTTAATAAAAAATTATTTTGCCCATCTGCATTTTAAGTAAAAAACGAAATACTACACATCTATCTAATGCGGAATGTTATGGTTTTGACGCCTATTTGCGAAAAATATTGGTGTTGCGAAAAAAATGGTGAGACCATTTTGTAGATTTTAAGTGATTTTTTTTTTTGTCAAAAAAAAAATTTTCTAACTCGCATATTTTGGAGATATTCCGGGAAACTCATTTGTGGGACTTTGGGGGGCCCCTTTTTAGCGGGTTCCCAGGTCGGAATCTTAAACTTTTTCTTTCAAAGCATCCGCGAAGACCTAAGAATTGCCCCAAATGGAAACTGTACAGATTTATTTACAGCTTTGAGTACTTTCAGGTTTTCAGTTACTGGTCTATTAACGATTTTGCAGAAAAAAAGGGTTAAAAAAAAAGTTAGCATAGGGTTTTTTTAAAATTTAAAAAGTCATAGTTCAAAAAAAAATTTTTTGTTTTAGCATTTTAATTTGTATTTTTTTTTTATATTTAAAAATTTTTTTTTTTAAAGAAAAGTTATTTAATTTTTGTAAAATTTTCTTTTTTAAAATTTGTTTATTAATTTTTATAAAAATTACTCCAAAATTTATATTTTTGAATGCTAAATTTTTTTTTCTATACCCAAAAATAGGGCGGAAAAAAGTTAAAAATTTGGCCCTAGCAAGAAGCTTCGATTGAGGCGCGGGGGTAAAAATTATAACGAGTGCACAAAGTCGTTGACTCTTACGAACTTTAAATCACTAAAAAAGAAATTTTTATAAACCGAAATATGTACACGTTTTGGTAACAAGTTACTGACAGTTTTCAAAACAAAATAAATTTTAAATGAGAATTAAACACGTATACAGTGACTCACAGCCAAAATGATGCAGTTGCATTTAAAGTAATTTAAGTACCAACTGAAAGTTGTTTAGATGTCACTAAGTGACCATATTCTTCATATTTTATCGTATTATTTAAAATCATCATTTTGTGAGATCAAATAATGCTGACCAAATTTTAAATAGGTATGCAATTTTTTTTGTTTTTTAATTTATTGTCAAAATAAAGAAATCCGTTTTTTTAATAACATGAAATTTTTAATTTTTTTTTTTTAAATTTTGGTTTTTTTTAAAAATAATTTTTGGG
>JAHBCN010012467.1:0-26449 GCA_019359885.1 Listronotus oregonensis
TGCTCCATAAAAAAATTTACAAATATCTTTTGGAACTGAACCTTGAAATAAATGAGTTATAAAAGACTTAATTGACGACAGTAATTTAAAAGAATGGTTACCATGCTCGTCACTTACCAAGTCCTTAAGATGTCTTGGTCTTAATATATTAAAAAAATTCCACCCCCGAGATGGTTTGGCAAAATGGTTTGTTTCTTGAACTATTCATGGATGAATTCCATAAATTAGGTAAAAACTGGAGCAAGTGAGCTAAAGTTCTGGTTAGTACAAACCGTAAAATGGTGTTTGGGATGTTAAGAATTCTATTATTCAATATATTGTACTTACATTTATAATATCGGCACATTCATTATACTGGGAGTCTGCAAAATAAGCGTCAGCGTTTGAAGCCAGCAATGAGATTGAAGGCTGGTTGTTATTGGCTCTAACAGCTCGCAAAAAACCTCTGCGACAATCTGAGGTGTCAGCGACATTGCTGCAGGCGTATGACAGCAGATTTGACAGTTCCACTCTGAAATAATTACTCTTTTCAAGTGTAAACGAATTATACAGGGTGTCCCAAAAATATTATGACAAGTTCCCATAAACTTTTTTTCTACGAGCCTTTCCTACGGAGATAAAGGTACATAACGGACGACTCTGGAAATCGTTTTTTTTTTAATATCTTTTAAAATACTAGGCGTAATTTAATATCCTTTTTTAATATGATGGTTACTAGGTAAGTATTCTTAAAATAAACCCATAAACTCTGACACAATAATAGCATTTTTTTAACACCCGGTATAATAATGGCTCAACAATATTATTTTTGGATAGCTTTAACCTTAAACTAAAAAAAAGGTATTCTTGGTTGACATCGATAAAATCAACTGTTTACGAGAAATAAAATATCATGTTTGTTATTTTTTTTACATTATACAGGGTGTTTTCTAATTGTACGTCAATATTTAAGGAGGCAATTTTGGGTCCATTTTAAGAAGAAAACTTCATATGAACGTATGTCCTAAACGTCTTTACTTTTGAGATACAGGGTGGTAAAATTTTTAAAAATAAATCATTTATTATTAATATCTGTATTACCACTTAAGATATTTTAATGAAATTTGGCATAAATGTACTATGTATCAAGAAGCATTTTTCAGTGAACCACATTTTTTTTTAAATTTTCACCAGTGGCGTTCCTACAGAACTTGACCTGCCTATTTTGACTTACCTAGTAACCATCATATTAAAAAAATATTAAATTACGCCTAGTCTTTTAAAAGATATTAAAAAAAAACGATTTCCAGGGCGTCGGTTATACCTGTATCTCCGTAGGAAAACAGTTTATGGGAACTTGTCATTATATTTTTGGGTTTTCTATTAGATTCCGAAAGAATGCCCACATTTTCTGGGACACCCTGTATAATGAATTACAAGTTATTTAATAAAGGAAATATTTTTTTGATCACCATATCAAATTTTTGTTTCTAAATAAGTACTGTAAATAATCTATCTTACGTATTTTGTTCACAACGTCTAGTAGCTTGATTTTGAGAACCAATTTGGGTACCTGTAAGGTCGCCGATCTAAAATATTTAAAAAATACATTAGAGTATCAATGTAGAGAGTTAAAAAAATAATTAAATTTAGGGGTGTTTCAGATTCAGGATGGTTTTCGACTCTTTGTGAAAAACCAAAAACATGCTCATCTTGATTTTTTATTACCGATATTTTGACATATGCAGAATATTTCTACAATTTTTTTTAAGGTTTCCGGCAAAAGTGAAAAAATAGGCTAAAAATATGTTGTTTTTGCTTTCACTCTTTTCAATGCACATGATTCAAGATTTGAGAATAGATCGCATGATCTAAGGTAAGTAAAAACTTCCAAAACGCTCTTTTCTAATTATAGATCTATATCTCTTCTTTCTGTTGTTTGCAAAATAATGGAAAAATTTATTAGTTCCCAAATCTTCAAGTATCTGGAAAAACGTAAGATCTTACATGATAGACAGTATGGATTCCGTCACAGTAGATCCACACCTGATCTTCATTCCTTTGTCTCACACAACTGGAACAAGTCCCTTGAGTTTCTTGGTGAATCCCAGATCGTTGCTCTTGAGATATCCAAAGCTTTCGATCAGGTCTGGCATGACAAACTTCCTTCTTAAGGTCTTCCACCTAAGCTTTGCCCTTGGCTTTCCAGTTTCCTTTCTAATCGTAATATATCAGTTACTGTAGATGGTCATTATTGCAGTTCTACCAAATTAACGCTGGGGTGCCCCAGGGCTCAGTGCTGGAACCCACGCTGTTTCTTCTACACATTAACGATCTTCTCTCTTCCACAATCAATCCCATTCATAGTTTTGCTGACGATAGTACCCTCCACTCTATTTTGGGAAACAAGCGCAGGTCAATGCAGATATCTCTTTCACAAGACCTCAAACTTATCTTGGATTGAGGCATCAAAAATCTTGTTCAGTTTAATGCCTCGAAAACATAGTCATGTACGCTGTCGCGAAAAAAGTCTGCAAATGCTCATCCCCTACATATGAGCGGCCAAGTTCTGCAGAACAATGAGTCGTTTAATCTTGTCGGCGTTATTTTTGAGAATAACTTTAACTGGCACAAACACATTACATCCATAGCCTCGGCAGCTTCAAAAAAGCTTGGATTCCTCTTTCAAGCCAGAAAATATTTCTTTCTTCCAATCTGTACACTCTGTATGTATCCCAAGTCAAACCCTCTTTAGAATATTGTTCTCATGTCTGGGGAATGGCGTCCCCTACAACACTTAGCATTCTGGACTCCATTCAAAGAAGAGCCGTTCGTCTTATTAATGATCCAACGCTCACAGAAAGGCTTCCTCTTCTTGCCCACCGTCGAGCTGTAGGGGATCTCTCGCTCTTCTATAGGTATTTTCACGGCTTCTGCTCAGAGGATTTGGCCAGTATAATTCCTTCCCTGGCAGCTCCCAACAGAGCAACACGTAGTGCAACTTTTATGCATCCTTTTACAGTTCAGTTAGAGAGGCCCCGAACTTCCCGCTTTCTTCGTTCCTTCATCCCTGGAGTGTCATGACTTTTCCTTCTCCTCACCACACTTAAGACACCCACGGTACGTTAGTACTTAGGCATCAGCCTTCGTGGACTGTCCCAAGATAAAAAAAAGTATGTTATTTTTAAAGATATTCTTCAAAGATATTAGATAAAGGACACAACTGTACTATCAAATTTTTCAAAATTTTATTTTGTACTCTTTAGCTTTAAAAATGAGCATTTAAAATGTGTGAGATATTCAGCAGAATTAAATTTTTTAGAAGCATTACATTAAGACTTGTCTTACGTCTAGAGAACACCTAAGGTTAGTCGTCAGTGTGACGTTACAAAAAGAACGTCTTTGTGACGTCCAAATACTGACGCCACATAAACGTCACATTCGACATGTGTGCTACCTCGGGTATACACGATGCAAAAAATATTACTTTTTGATGGGGTCCAATTTATCCCCATCTAAAAGAAAATAGTAAAAAATATTGCATAATCTTTTCTACGGTACGGAACACTAAAAAAATTCCGAATTAGTTGGTAATCAAGTTTAGATTTAGACAGACGAAACATATATTTTTTAAGCAAACAAGCTGATGATGAGAAATAAATACAATATTGCGTAATATGAAAATTTTGCGATTTGTTTTATTTCTCACTATAGTCCAGGAAAAATAAGCAAAACCTGGTATTTTTTTTTAAAATGCATAGATTTGCATGAAAATTTGGTATCAAGCTTAACTTGCCCTCCTCTTTAAAGTCTATATTATGCCGATGGGCGCTTTTTGTTTTTAGGGGTGAAAACTACCCTTTATTGCTAAAACCTATAAAATTATACATTAAAGCTTAAGTTGAGTAAAATTTGACTCAAATGAGTTGAAAAAGTATTATTTTGTTTCTTTGAAACATTATTTGAAATATTTCAGCCCTTAAAAATCAACCCCTATTATGATTTAATTTAAAAAAAATGAAAAATCAAAATGTTTGTAATTCAAAAAGCCACAATTTAATACCTTAGTAATTTTTACGTTTACGTTACGAGTTATTTAAAAAAAAACGTCATTTTTTATTAAAATTCTGAAATTTGATTTTTACTTGCAGCTCCATTTTTTTCAAAATTAAACAAATCTTAAATGATTAGAACTAGAAGATTTATGATACATAGATAAAGGGAATTAAAGGGTCTTCGAAGCTCATTTTAATTTAGGGTGGAATTAGGGTCGTTTTTCGAATATTTTTGCACTAAAAAAAAAGTTTTGAATCGAACCTTATTTTATTCATAACTTACTCAATTTTCTATGATCATACTTTTTTAAAATAATGGTCTTTGAAAAATGCTTCAAAAAAAGTTGTTTAGTTTGTCTCCAAAAGATTGACCTAGATTTTGCCTTAGTTGACTTTGATACTGTTTTTTTCAAAGCTACAATTTTTTTTTATTTACAGTTTTTTTCATAAAATGCATACTTATCGAGTTATTTTCAGAAATGCATAGAACATTTTTTGCTCAAAAATCGTTTTTCTATCGATTTCTGTGGTAAAAATATACAGGGTGTCCCAGAATATGTGGGCAATCTCTCGGACTCTAATAGAAAACCCGACGGACTAGCTCTGACACAATAATAGCAATTTTTTTAACACCCTGTATGATAAAGGCTCAACAATATTATTTTTGGATAGTTTTAACCTTTAACTACAAAAAAAGTATTCTTGATTGACATCGATAAAGTCAACTGTTTACGAGAAATAAAATATCATGTTTGGTATTTTTTTTACATTATATAGAGTGTTTTCTAATTGATCAAAATTTAGGAGGCAATATTTGAGTCATTTAAAAAAAACTTCATATAAAATTCCAACCGTTCTTATTTTGAGATTTTTCAGGGTCAATAAAAATTTTTTATTAAGTTAAATCATCTATTATTAATATTGTTAACCATTATTGTGTCAAAGGAATTGTTATTATTGTGTCAGAGCTAGTCCGTCCCTGTCAAATTAAATAAGCAAAATATAATTTAATGGGTTCATTTTAAAAAAGACTTATTTAGTAACAATCATATTAAAAAAATATTACGCCCAGTATTTTAAAAGTTATTTAAATAAAAACGATTTCCAGGGGCGTCCGTTATGTACCTGTATCTCCGTAGGGAAGGCTCTTAGGAAAAAAGTTTATGGGAACTTGTCATAATGTTTTTAGGTTTTCTACAAGGAAGTTTAAAGGTGTATGGAAGCCCAATGCTATGGCCCATTCGATCAAAAAATGTCCAGCCCAGTATGAAAATAACTGTCAGAGTTGGCCCCGCCGATTCTGCGCAGTAACAAAATTCCACGAAATAATTTAATGTGTTGCCTACTTACACACTGATAAATCAGTGTGAAGTTAGCCAACACATTATAATTTTATGAGAGCCGGATTACCGTTTTTTGGATTGATCAAAACCTTCTTATTTTAGTGATTAGTGTTTATTAAATTGTGACTTTAATTTTGTGTTTATTGTTTGTTACTTATAATATCGTAACAAAATGACTAGAGGTTGTATGGTTTTGTCTTGCAAATCCAAGGGTAACATACCCGTCTTTTTAATTTTAGGTAAGTATTTTTTATATTTAAATTAGGTGCTTCTTATAAGACGTAACGTTAGGTAACCGAATAAATAATAATATATCAATTATGAATAATAGAAAATGAAAATTTCATAGGAAATATTAGTGAGAAAAGTAAGGCAATCTTAACTATCTTTTAGATGATTTCCACAATGTTTGTGTATTTCTGTGGATTATTAAAACGAAATAAGGTTTACATTTAGGTACTTTTATTTCATTTAATAATTTAGTACTTTCTTTTAAAGGATCAAAATTATTGATTACTGGGCAGACCAGGCAAATTTTAATATATACAGGTCCCTCTAATTGAATGAAAGGAAGTACAATTTTGGTACGGTTTTTTGGGGCGCTGATTACAAATCTAAAAAAAAATTCGGCAATGTTTTGTTTTCGAGATATTCATCATCAAAATTGTAAATCAAACTAACCTTATTTACACTATTCCTCCTTCTTTTTGCACAAAATTCTTGATTTTTACACTAAATTGGCACACAATATTTCACAAACACCTTTTTAAAAACTTTTTTTATGTTTATTTTACACCTTTTTACACTTTTATTTTTTAAGCAAATATGGCTGCTGCCTTTGAACTTAAAAGTTCGCAATTTAATGAAAAAAAGATGTAAAATAAATAAAAATACAAGGTTTTAAAAGGTGTTTATAAAATATCGTGTGCCACTTTAATGTAAAAATCAAGAATTGTGTACAAAAAGAAGGGAGAATATAGTGAAAATGAGGTTAGTTTAATTTTCAACTTTGATGATGAAGATCTCGGAAACGAAACGTTGCCGAAAAGATATTTTTTCAGATTTGTAATCAGCGCCCCAAAAAAACCCTGTATACCAAATTTGATCAAAATCGAAGAGGAGGCAACTTTCGAGTTTGTTTAAAAATAAATTAGATTTTTGGTTTCTTAATCTTGCATTATCAACTTTTTAAGCTCGACATACTGTACACACATAATATTTAACGGATACTGTTACAATGGATACTCAGGTACCAAAGGTTACTAAACATTTTTAACCACTGTTATTCTGTCTCATGAATGTTTGTTATTAGTGAAAAGTATATGCCTAAAAAGCAGTTATAAAAATTTTCACTTTTTAATGTACAACCAGAATCTTAGGATTAGATTAAACTCATTTACACTATCTTGCCCTTCTTTTATCACAAAATTGGTGATAAGTACATAATACTATCATACAATGTTTGAAATTTATTTTAAAAAATCGTGTTTTTATTTATTTACAAAGATTTTTGGTAAAAATACAAAACTTCCAAAAATATCGACCATTTAAATAGAAGGCAGTAAAGTGGCGCCATCTATTCTTTCCATATTATATCAGATGATATAAAATCTAATATTACACAATAATTTTAAATATTCTATAGTAGTATCCTTTAATAACCAACAATTTTGTGCAAAAAATAAAAAAAACAGTGAAGGTTGGAATTTGACGATGTCAATTTATAGATAGTAACAAAGAATTATGGAAATCCGGCCCTGACCTACTATTCATTGCGCAAATTCCGCGGGGCCAACCCCCTATTCCCGCTGCCCTGCACGCCTGGACAATTTTGTTCTACAGTATTGGGCTTCCATACACCTTTAAACTTCCTTGGTTTTCTATTAGATTACGAGAGATTGCCCACATATTCTGGGACACCCTGTATAAAAAAATTTCACCTTCGAGATGGTTTGGTAACCACCCCCAAGGTAAAGGCGCCCTTCGGCATGATATAGATTTTGATCCTTGAACTATTTCCTACCTACTGTCAAAATTTCCAGTCATTTTATGCATTTTAAAAAAATTGCTAGGCAAAATTGTTCGTTTCCTGGACTAATAACTAAAAGAGACTGAATGGTAAGCTTACCTGAATTATTGTAAAAACATTTAAAATAGTGCACGTTGCTTTAAACATTCTGTTGACAATGTTAAAATAAATGCAAAACTTTACATTTTTCGCAAAAACATTAATTTCGCTGCATGGATCCCCTATTTTTAATTAAAACAATGTATTACCCAACAAAGTCATTTGAGTAATACCGAGTTTCAAAATATCCGCTGAGTTTGATGTATGTAGATATTACATGCTATTTTATAATACTATGTTATTAAATTAATAAAAATATATTTATTTATCTAAAATTAGTACTTTAATAACAATCGAAATAAAGATAAATTTATAAAATAGCCATTTTTGAAAGGAATATCCAAGGTCGTTGGACAATGCATTTTTTGTTGCATGGTATTGTTTTGGAATATGTAAAAATAATCCAACACCATCTGATAAAAATGGGCATGTAACATCTGGGTATCATTAAGTTTGTTCGGTCAAAAAAAAGCCTATTTTCAAGTATTTTTTATAACAAATTCTTATAATAATTAAATTTGGTATAGTCTGTCTCAAAGTATACCGTGTTAGATAATAGCCTTCATTTATGGATTATACCTGCCGACAGCAATAAAACTGCGGATCAGTAGGTATTAAAAGACAGAACATTAGGGAGGGACTCCAATAATATAAAGATTTATAATTCATTGTTTATTTAGGTAAGTATAATCTTAAAATTACATTAAGAACATAAATATATGCAAAGTTTTAATAAATTTATAACTGCATTATCTATACATAATTACATTTTTAATCCAAATATGTACATCTAATTCTGTTTTACTATCAGAGTCATCATTGAGATTAATTACAATAGGATTTATGTTGTTTTGGATAGAAATGTAAGAGTCCTCAATTTTTATAATGTGCTGTAGTGAATTTTTCCAGCTCTCAACTGGTATGTTATTAATTACATTTTTTAATCAAATTTATAACACTGGGACTTAAAGTAAGTGTAACATTTTCTGGTCTGATCTTTGATTTTACTTGGTTCCACAAATGCTCTATGGGGTTTAACATACAGTGATACGGTGGAAGGCTTAAGACAGTATGCGCAGCCTGTTCAGCCAAATTATCACATACATATTGTTTTTTAATTGCATATGAATTTAGGACTTCCAAAAGTTGCGTTTTTTTGTAACTGAATTCAAAATAAATATCATTTTCTAACAAATATTCCTGGATTTCAGTTTTTGAACTAGATAAAGCTGGTGCTTTGTGTAGCAGACGGCTGTGGTAGCTTGCGTTATCCATGACAATAACACTGTTGTTTGGAATATTTTTTAAAAAATAATTTTGAAACCAATTTTTAAAAAGTACATTTACCGGTAAAAACCCGCTACGACACTGTCAAGAAGCTCGCCAGCGGGAGTGTCGCTAGAGGCGAGTGTGTTCATACTGCGATTCTTCTTTCTCTCTCGCACACTTGTTCGCACTGCCAAGTGGCAAGGTTGCCTCTCGTAGATATATGCTCGAAGGGCCGAAAGTTCAGGTCAACGCTTAGCTGTTTTTTTGACACACATTGGACCAACATTTGCTCCAATGTGTAAAGCGGGTTGCGGGTTTTATCGAAAATATTGTTTGTTGATTTATTTATCATAAAATTCTTTCTAGTGTGCAAATACTAAACATAGTGCGCAGATTACCCAACAAATATACGCAATAAAATTCGTTTAATAAACTAAAAGTGCTTTGTTTTTGGCGTTCTTTGTAGATCCCCAACATAATAAACATTCTAAAATTAGTCAAATATTTTCAAAAACATAACTACGATATATTATAATAAAAATAAAGAGACATACATTGTATATAAATGTCATTTAATTTTTGTTTAACCAAAAACCTGTTAAAACCTTGTTGTTTTTTAAATTGTGTTTTTATTTTTTATTTCTTTGTGACGTACTTATCTTTAATAAATACCTTGAAGCAACGACGTTGCCAAGTCAGAACATTCCCGTGGATAATATATTATCCTTAAATTCCTTTAAAAATTTTAGGGATAACCCGTGTTGTAAAACATTTTGTCACTTATTCAAAATGTCAACCACGTGTTGAAAAAAAATTCTTGGCTGCATTTTTTTTTCCTTGCTATGTCACCATGCTTCCAAATATTTCATTACAAAGTAATAGAAAATTACAATGTTAGAGCCCTACGTTCGCTTCATAATTGACATTTAAACAATGTATTAAACTTCACCTGTCAAATCCACAGTTGACAAGTGACAAGTTGGACGATTAAACGAACTCAAACTGGTATTTTCATCCGAAAATTGTCTGCAATTTTTTATTGTTTAGTTTAATTCGCCAGCTTTTTTAAATTTGATGCAGTAGTTTTCAAGAAAATACGTTTTATAAACATAATGGGCCTATAATCGAAAGTAGCGCTTTTTCACTCACCACAAGAGGATTCGATGATCTTTAAAATAAGGTATCAGTCGACCCCCTTTCCCATTTAAGAATTTAGGAGTGAATATTACCCTCCCTTAGGGGGTTGAAGTGGCAGGATTAAAAATAAGCGCAAAATGTGCCCCCCTCGAAATAAAAATCGACGGGTCCGAGCGATTTTTTCTTACTAACCATAGATATAAGAAATCGGCCTCGTTAGTTTTCATTGGCCCACCCTGTAGGTATTAATTCAGACCTAATTAGCAGCTAATTAGTGAAACAATAATATTAGCTCAAAATACGAGATATTTCATAATATGCCCGATATTTTGAACGAAACGGCAACGCCGCTTAGATAGTGACACGCTGTTTCATTCCACGCGTTCCGACCATGACCAATCTCAATGTTACACAATATTTTAATTCTAGATTGAAGAGAAACAAACCGTCACTTCGTACTTAGGAACCGAAAAATAAATGCGCTGTTAAAATTGTTAATTCTCGTAGGAGGCTGAATCCGATGACTGGGATTTGTTTTTCGAAATTATGACGACACTTTTGTTTGTTTTAGTTTAGGACGAAATTTTTCTGGACTTAATAGAACAACAAGTTTGTTGTATGTTGTCTTAGGTAAGGGGGTGTTTTGTTCTAGAAAAAAATATGTTTTGCGTATCCAAAAAGGACTTTCAAGTGACCAAATATTCAAGAAACGAAGTGAATAAATATTGTTTATTTCTTAATATAATACTGGATTTAATTTTTTTTTGTATCCTGAATTTATACAGGGTCCTGCAGCTCACCTCCCGTCTTATGTTAGCTCATTTATTATTTGATGTAAAATTTTTATATTTTGCAGACGTTACCTTTAACCTACGAAAATTTTGGTTATACAGGGTGTCACAAAAAAGTGAGACGTCACGATGGTGCATTTTTTTAGATTGAATGCTCTGTATTTTTTTGTATGTTTAGGTACCTCTTGTGGTCATATATCTTTCTCTAAAATATTGTCAACATTGGTTCAGTGATTTCAGAGAAAAAATAAAATGAAAAAAATACTGTTTTGCACCACTGAATTTAAAAATGGATAAAAATACCAATAGTGCTTAATTAATAGAATTAAACGAGTAACGTAATATCAGTCGCGCAGCTTATGTTTGGTTAATTCGAACTATACAGGGTATCCAAAATTTAGTGTTAAACTCTTCAAATTTTAAAGCACTTTATTTTTCTTATTTTAAATATAAGCCCCTGTATATTTTTACGTCGTTAGATGCACAATTAAAAAACAAACAGTTTTCTAGATATAACCCTATTGAAATTACTAAAATTATTCGTTGAAAACTCATTTTGGCATCTATTTCAATAGAATAGCATTGGATAAAAATGGTAGGTGGCTATGAAAAAACAATTTATTGACATTAGAGTTTCCTAAGAACGTTATTTTTACCTAGAAATTCGTTCAAGTTACATAAATGTTAGCGAAAAGGCATTACCAATTAAAAATTACGTTAATTTAACATTTAAAGGTATTTCTTAAATTAATAATTTACTCGAATTTTTATAATACGTCAAAATAAGATTCTGTAAGTTAGATAAACTCCAATGTCAATCAATTGTTTTTCATAGCCACCTATAATTTTTATTCAATGGTATTACTATTGAAATAGATGCCAAAATGAGTTTTCAACGAACAACTTTTAATGTGCTAGGAATTTTGATTGGGTTATATTTCGAAAAATGTTGGTTTTTTAAGTCTGTATCTAACAACCTAAAAATATACAGGGGCTCATATTTAAAATAAGAAAAATAAAGTGCTTTAAAATTTGAAGAGTTTGATACTAAATTTTGGACACCCTGTACAATTCGAATTAACCAATACATCGACTGATATTACGTTGCTTAATAAGTTCCTTGTTTAATTCTATTATTCAAGCACTATTGATATTTTTATTCATTTTTAAATTCATTGGTGCAAAACAGTTTTTTTATATATTTTTTTTCTCTAAAATCACAAAACCGATGTTGACAAAATTTTAGAGAAAGATGGATGACCACAAGAGGTACCTAAATATCCAAAAAAATACAGATAAGTATTCAATCTAAAAAAATGCACCATCGTGACGTCACACTTTTTTGTGACACCCCGTATAACCAAAATGGTTTTCCTGAGCTACATAAGACGGGAGGTGAGCTGCAGGACCCTGTATAATAAACAATCATAGTATTCCTATTGCGTCTTCTAAATATACATATATTTTAGTAAGTTATCTTCTAATTTTTAGTGGTATGAGTCAAACATTCCACCCATGATTCAGACTATGAATAGTTTGCCTTTGTTTGGTGTCTCACTTTTTCAGCCTCTTCGGTTTTCACGCAGAGGTGTGGATTGGCTCGCGTTTACCGTTTGGTATTTACATAAACAAATTTAAGACGAAGACAGAAAGTTTCGTCTCCAATTGCACCCTCAGGAAAAAACGTATTGTTCCCGAAAGTAAATAAAATAAACTAAAAATTATTTTTTAAAGGTAAATACTATTCAACTTGTTTCTAAAAGTTCACTTTAACACACCAGAATATTTACAGTTTTTTTTTTTAATCTTGTAAGAGGGTGTCATATTGACATGTGTCTTAAAGACGTGGAGGAAAAGGATAGCTTTCTATTGGTCTATTTCTTTGTGTTTGGCATTCGTGTGAATCAAGGAAGTCGAGCGATTTTCAAGAAATGGACGAAAAAGAATTTCGTGTGGTGATTGAACATTACTTTATGAAAGGTAAAACGCCTCAGGAGACTAAAGAGAAGATTGATAAACATTATGGTGACTCTGCACCTTCGATTAGAACAGTTTACAAGTGGTTTCAAAATTTTCGGACTGGCCATATGAGCACATTGACGCTTAACGTTCTGGAAGGCCTGTGGAGGTCACGACTCCAGAAATCATTGATCAAATCCATGATATGGTGATGGATGACAGAAGAGTTAGGGTAGGTGAGATTGCTAGTGCTGTGGGCATCTCGACTGAACGGGTACATAATATTTTACATGAACATTTGGACATGAGAAAGCTATCCGCAAGATGGGTGCCAAGTGATTGCAGACAATGATCGATATTCTGCAGACTTGGACAAATCCTATTATTTGGAAAGGATCAACAAACTGGAACATCGTTGGACGAAGTGTATAAGCCTAAAAGGAGACTACATATGTAGAAAAATAAAAAAGGTTTACCCCAAACAAGTAAGTAGTTTTTATCTTTGCACGGACTTTTCAAACCTACCATGTATTTCATTGACTCGACATGTTGTAATTGGGTCCACAAGTCCATTGCGTTATAGTTAGTTATTGATTTAAGCGATACCACATAATTTTAAATAGAAAAAACAATAAATATTTATTGTTTTAAGCTCCATCATGTTTTTCTCTGGGTTCTCGGAATTATTTTTGTGAGAATTTGATTACGACCTACTGATAATGGTTTTATGAGTAATTGTAGATTGGTAAATAAACAACAAAAGTTTTGAAAAACGATGCAAATATTTATTTAAATATAATTAGGATACAATAAACGGTAATATGAAAATATAGGCATATTTTCTTTAAAAATTGGGTGAATATCATCAGCCGGGCCAGTTTTGCAAGATATTTTTTTAACAGATATTCGCCCGGCTGTAATCTTAATTTATACAATTAATGAGATAAGTTAAGTGGCCAGCGGACACCGGCAAGTAACAAAAATACATACAATTTATACATAAATAATCTATAGGATAAATAGTTTACAAAAAATCACACATACTTATATCATCTAATTATAAAAGGTACGTTAATTTCCTACTATAATAACTGTAGATAACGGGGTGAAATCAGATGTTATGATATACCTACTATACAACAGTACACATAATATATACGCGGACATATTAAAACAAGGTAGAAATAAGTCAAAGCATTAAAACAAAATAATACAAAAAAAAAACGATGCTAGACACCTGTGCCAAGTAAAAAATCATTTTGTATAAAACTACAAAAGCTCCTTTTAATTGAAACCACAGAAATTGGAAATACACTGGCGAAAGAAAACCGATAAGTGTCTCGCAAAAATATTTGTGCACTAGAGTCTCCTATCTAACAAATAAATACCTAAAAACTAAAATAAATAGCCCCTGAGGGAGCGATCACAGAGCCTTAGTGGCGGCGAGCCTCCTTTTCCTTCATCAAGGATTTCAGTTGTTCGACCTCCGTTGTCAATCGTACGATTTCTGAGTGAAGGGGATGTGTCTTGGGTTCCTGGGGATTTTGGGAACCTTTTTGGAGAGATTGCAGGGTGGCCGCGGCCTGTGAAGCGGTCCATTCGGCCCCTAGGGAGATGCCGGAGTCCCGCTCGTCCGATGAACCTTCGTTGTCCCACGGAGGGCTGGCTCTGGCGGGTTCTTGTTTGATATTGTGGAGAGCCAAAAGGGCCGTGGCTGCATCTTTATCTCCTAAATGTGATTTGTGACGGAGTTTTAAAGGTAAACTGTTGTTGGGCTCGGCTGGGGCTGGCTGGGTTGGTGGTCCTTCGTCGCCGGATGTGCTGGATAGTTCGAAAGGCGAGGGCGAACTTCTAGGTCTTCTGGCACATAAATTTAAGGCTCCGGGCGAAGGGTGTCTGTAAGGCATCGAGTAGGACTGGTGGTACTCGGGATGCTCCCTGAATGCCGGTTCCAAAGGTACCATGGAAGGGGCGTGAGATAAAGGCTGAGATGGCATGGGCTGGTGAATTACCGGGGTCGGTACGGGACTTGTGAAAAGAGGTGGCGTTACGCAGGGATGAACGAGCTTCTGTCTTTTAGTGATGCTGAGAACTTGTTCGGTAGTTGGTAGGTTAGCCAATACTTTTTCGACACACACCACGTTTTCTCCGCAGATTCCAAATTCTTCTCTGATCGCTTCCAGCTGTGCTTTGAGAATTGCGTTCTCTTTGGTAAGCTCGACGACCCTTTGTTCCAGCACCATGTCGTTGAATCTGCGTTTTTCTCGGGACCTTTTGGCGGCTTCGTTGTTCCTTCGCCGTCTGTCCCAATAATTGTCGTCCTTTTTGTTATCAGGAGTAAATTCGCGCTGTTTGCGCTGTGAAAATAGGTCCTTGTGTTTTACGGAATAATGATCCGCAACGGGGGTGGTACTGGTAGGTAACATTTCTCTTCCGTGTCCGTTAGGGAGACCAGAATTCAATTGCGGCACTTCACCGTTCACCGGGGACCCACTTTGACCACGTCCTACGAACTCGGCAACCATTATATGCTGCTTTAGCACATCTGAAACAAAAAGAAAAACTTATTAACACATGAAACATCAAATTTTTACGTATTATTGTTAAAAAATACCGGTGATGTAATGTATGCGGGTCAATAAACATCACCGCGGACTTCAGCTACTGACTCGAGAGAATTTGGGTCTGAATAATAAAAAACCGTTAGAATATTGGCGAATATTGCGTTATAATACATTTTTTAATGCCCACGACTTTGACCCAGATCGCAAGAAGAACGCCTTCTCAATTGAATATAAACATATTAACAACTAAAAATCACTTAAGGAGTTTTCTACTACAATATCGTGCATACAGTGTGAGTCTCTATAACTTGGAATAAATTTAAAACACGAAAATGTATACAGTATCTTCTAAATTTGAGATATGATGTTATCGATGATTTTTTTTCAAGTCGAATTTATACATATACATTAAAAAAATATCGATAATTTCAAATTTGAGACATCTTGTATAAATATTTATTTAAAAAAAGAGCGTGGCTAAAAACACTAATTGACGCTTTCATGCATTTTTCCAAAAAGTAACTTGTTTTTAATTTATTGAATTAATTCCGTAAGACTCGCGTAACGGTAAACAGGGAAACCCACCAAGTCGAGGTAAATATAAACGTGATTCTTTAATATCTAGTTGTTCGCCTATTATCTTATTAACAACTTTTTAACAAGACAACAACGTGATCATAAACACGTGGCCTGACATTATTTGCACGTTTTTAGACAACATTCCATGAGGGACCAAAATTTTAATCCTTTATTTGTCTGTCGACTATCGATTATCTAATAATAAAAACGGTACTTTACTTATTGTTCCGTAATTTCGACTCGTTTCGCAACACGCATTCCATTTTTAATAAAAATAGATTTCGACGAAGTCGGCCCACCTAGCGCTAGATGCCATCGTTTCGACGAAAATCCGAGCGCTTTAGGAATTAACATTTTACAGGAAATTATTATGAGAACATCCAAGTACAACGTAGTAAACACATTCCCAAAATTGCTAAATTAATTTATTACTCAGCGACAAAGAACCCAGAACACCCAATTTGTTGTTATTACTACAAGAATAAAAAATTATAAAACTGCCAGGGCTCTAAATCTGTACAAAATATTGTACTTCCATGTCATTATTATTTAGTACATTTATTTTAACTGTTACATTTTACAGTTTTAAAAACCAATATAGCAGACAACAACCGAATAAACGCAAACTAGACAGAATAAGTAAAACAAAAAGATTCAATACGTAGATATTTACTTTTAACGTAAATTGAGCTTTAGGAAAAATACTGATGCTACGTTCCCAAACCTCGATTTGCTCTCTCACATCTTTTACTCATAAGTTCCCAAATCCTCGATTTGCTCTCTCACATCTTTTACTCATAATAAACAGAATAGAGTACATTTATAAATTCTGCTATGTTTTCAAGCTAAATCTTTTCCCCCAAATAAAGATTGCAAGCTCTGGGAAATGCGATAATCTAACCTATATTTTATTATCTTTGTGTTATGTTTTAATATTAATATTAATATTTTATTGTGAAAATATCATGTTAATTTTGAAGGTAATTATTTTGAATTGGGATCCACCCTATTTTTTGATATAAAAAATCCAAAAAGTTAGATTTTATTTTTTTTTCATTTTGTTTCTTTTTATGATGCATTTATGATAAAAAATAGCTTCATTTAAAAAAATCAAAATTTAGATGATTTTTTGGCCTTTAAAAATCAAAAAAATGATAAATTTTTAGGTTTTTTAACGAAATTTTCATTTTTGAGAAGTGCATGAAAAAACAAATAATTTAAAAGATATATATATATATATATATATATATATATATATATATATACATATATATATATATATATATATATATATATATATATATATAGGAGTACAGGGTGCCACAGATTCCGAGTGCATGCATGGGGATCTCGGAAACCGTAAGAGATACGAAGTCAGTTAAATTATGGCAAAGTTGCGCATTTAGGTGCCTAACAACATACCGATTAGAAAGTTGTAAAATTCCGAGTACTTCCGGAGATATCCGGAAAAAACCGAAATTTGCTGGTTTCGTTTTTATTATTATTTTTTTTTTTGACGTTATTTAAAGAGATATGGAAAAACAAAAGACAGTTTTTCATGGCCACTTTTTAAGCTCTACAAAACAGCGTTGAGATATTTTCTGTGCGACGTTTCGTTTTCGTTAGACCATCATCAACTTTATTTTTTTAAATACGGACCTAGGTTTTTTATTTAATTTTTTTGAACCTCTTATTATCCCAATAACAAAAATGTATAACACTTAATATTTATTAACAAATATGGAACGCCCCTATAAGAAATGATGTGCGTTCCTTGTCTTACTCATTGTCTCTTATGGAAAAATATGTTTATTTAACAGAAAAATATTAAGTGTTATACATCATTGTAATTGGGATTTTAACTGCTTCAAAAAATGCAATAAACAATTGAGTGCCGCATTTAAAAAAATAAAGTTGATGATGGTTTAACGAAAACGAAACGTCGTATGGAAAATCTCTCAACGCTGTTTTGTAGAGCTTAAAAAGTGGCCATGAGAAACTGTCTTTTGTTTTTCCATATCTGTTTAAATAACGTCGGAAAAAATTAAAACGAAATCAGCAAATTTCGTTTTTTTCCGGATATCTCCGGAAGTACTTTTAATTTTACAACTTTCTACTCGGCATGTTGTTAGGCACCTAAATGCGCAACTTTGCCATAATTTAACCGACTTCGTATTCCTTTAAGGTTTCCAAGATCTCCTGCATGGCGCACTTGAATCTGTGGCACCCTGTATATATATATATATATATATATATATATATATATATATATATATATATATATATATATATATATATATATATATATATATATATATATATATAAAAGTTTATGGGAACTTGTCATAATATTTTTAGGTTTTCTATTAGATTCCGAGAGAATGTCCACATAAGACTTGGTGAAAGATCCATAACATTACACCCATGGTGAAATGGTATGGATCTTTCACCAAGTCGCCTTTTTACCATTGCTCAGTAGAAAAGTATATTTATTCATATTTAAACCAACCAAAAACCAGTCATAAAATTTGCGGTATCTCACACGCGTCTTTATTTACACAACTAAACTTTCTAACTAAAAAAATCTTTAAACACGAATTTTCTTTTATTGATACACTGTAATGTTATTTTTTAAATAAAACGCCCTGTATATTATTGCTGTAAACACACATCGATGGGTATGTTTTAATAAGTTTCTGTTGTTCCTTTGTTTCCTTCAACAAATAGCAAAAATATCCCTCAACTTTTTAGTTTAGTTTTTTTTCGTGACACAATCAATAGTCAAAAATTAGAAGGCTTCCTTGAATTGCCACTTATTCTCCATTTCCGTTTTTTTGATTCCCGCAATTTGGTGAATCACGGCGTGTGTTTCACTGGAAATACCGCTCGGGCGTCAGTATTCTCGCTCCAGTTTTATTTTCTATGTGTAACAATAATTATCGCAACCTTTAGAAGTGTTTCAAGCCATTGTTGCGGAACCTAAACGGAATTACATAATATTGAAATTCAAGTACCAACGTGTCTTTATTTACCTACTTATCTTAACAGTTAAATAAAGCGTGGGAGGTGATCTACCAACAAAGTTATGTCCACGTGTCTTTTGAACTAGTAATAATATTTCGTTTCTCCAAGCGATTCGTTAACAAATATTCAGGGACTACTTCGTATCGACTGTCCGTTATGATATGACATAATCGAGGCTTTGACACCATTACTGCTTTACGTTTAGATGGTTTTTTAGCTCGCGTTACCGATGCCGTAATATCTCTATCCATTCGATTATTCACGCTTCTTTTTGTTGCATGGCTTGAGAGAACTTAACACCAATCACACGTAGACATATTTTCAGATTTATTACTTGTGCTACGTTCCCAACATTGATTTGGTATAATGTATAATGTAAAAAAAATACCAAATATGATATTTTATTTCTCGTAAACAGTTGATTTTATCGATGTCAATCAAGAATACCTTTTTTTTGTTTAAGGTTAAAGCTATCCAAAAACAATACTGTTGAGCCTCTATCATACAGGGTGTTAAAAAAATTGCTATTATTGTGTCAGAGCTAGTCCGTCCCTGGCAAACTAAATGAGCCAAATATGATTTAATGGGTTCATTTTAAGAAGACTTATCTTTATCTAGTAACCATCATATTAAAAAGAAAATAAATTACGCCCAGTATTTTAAAAGTTATTAAAAAAAAAAAACGATTTTTAGGTTCGTCCGTTATGTACCTGTATCTCCGTAGGGGAGGGTCGTAGGACAAAAGTTTATGGGAACTTGTCACAATATTTTTGGGTTTTCTATTAAATTCCGAGAGATTGCCCACATATTTTGGGACACCCTGTATATTCTCTGCTATACATGTAAGCATAAAAAAATACTGTTTATATGTAGGTGTTAATCTTTCTTAGCACTCAATTTATTTTGCATGTAACTAAAAACGATACTTATTACCCCAAAAAACAATATTAAAATTCAAAGAAAGAAATTCAAAGATAAATAATATCTCCACAATTAACAAAGTACCTAGTTACGGGAAAATAGAGTAGGTATTTTAGATTTGTATATTTACAATCTAGGCTAGTAGAACAGCGCGTCGTTTGACCTACAATAGAAAACCACGGGTATAGATCAGTTAGAATTGATACATATAGTTGCATAATAAAATCGCGGCAAATGTTGCGCAACTAGCGCGTTTCTTTTGTTTACAAAATTTCGAGCAATACGCAGTGCTGCTTTTTCGAGGACCAGCTTGAAAGTTTCTCTCTCGAAAAATACGACACAAACAGAAACAAAACTAAAACTACGACGTACTAATTACGAGTAAACACAAATACGTTTTCCTCTCCGTAGGCCGAATTGCATAATATTTCTAAAGAACGAGTCAATAAGAAATAATATTATTATTAAAAAAGCAAGGTGAAGTAAATTTGCGATGATTTAATCATTTTTGATAGGTATTACTCATGACATTAACGGTAAATGATGTTTCATACAATGGATGTTTATTAATTGAAATTCTATCTATTGCATCATAAAGTTAATCATTGCAACTTGAATTTCCCCGGTCAGAGTTAAAATTTTGATCTAGAAAAAAAACCGGCACTATTTTTAAGTGACAACAAACACGTCACAGGTTTATAGGGTCTAATAAATATCTCGAGTAAGAGGTTGTTGCAAATTTGGAGCAGCAAAGTAACTGTAAGTCTTATTTATCAGAGCGTGTCATTTGAAACAATAGCAGTGACACAAAAATGCGCGCGATAAAAAAATATTCGCACAACACTCACGTTTAATTTTTTTTTTTTTTTTTTCGAAATATGACACTCACCAATTGGATTAGATGTGGAACGAAGGCAGGCAGGCCTGCTTGAAGAAATAACTGGAAAAGTCACTGTGTAAAAATGTTCCAAACAAAGTCTAAAAACAAAAACAAAGGTTTTGCGCGGCTGAATATGCTGTAACACGACAAACTCGACTTCACTTTTCGACGGACTACAGTCGACTGGCGAAACTCGCGGTCGCGAATCGTTTGAAACGCTTTTCGCGGCGTGGATCAAGTAGTGGGTTCGCGCTGCGTTGCCAAATGTCGCCCGCACTCCGTGGCCGCCGCTTTATACAGTCGGCGCGTGTTTATTGTTATTCGATGCACTTTTAGTCCAGGCAGTCAAGCTCAAAATAGTGTCATACCTCCGAATTTTTTATATATGCACCGATTTTTTTGAAAATTTGGAATTAAGCCTATTTTACCCTCCATATCAAAATCTATATGGTCGCAAGGTGTGCAAATTGTTTTTAAGGCGTGTAAACCACCCCTTATCGAAAAAATAGATTTTATAGGTTTTTCGGCTTTTTTTCAATTCAAATGTCTTTTATTTATGTTTGATAAATATCCTTACGTATTGTACAATATAAAATTGGTGTATTTTGAAATATCAACCCTTAAGAATCTTTAAAAACTACCCTTTTGGTGAAAATAATGTAGAAAAAAATCTTTTAACGATTTGTAACATTACAATTAAAGTTTTACTGGAAAAAATTCATAACATTTTTAATAAAATTATTAGTTACCACTTTTCAACCCCTAAAAACTACCCCTTTGCAGAAAATAGATTTGACATTTCGCCGTTCCGAAAAGGGTATCGCGCGGCAGTGCTAATGCGCGTTTTCAATAAAGAAACGCTTTGCTGTCACTACTGATGCGATGTACTGATGTCACATTACGAAATACGACCTAAAACAACTTACATACACAAAAAAATGTTCTACGAAATCCCCACATTTTAAAAATCTCGTTTCCAGCTGATATATACTGATATATAGTATATATATATATATATATATATATATATATATATATATATATATATATATATATATATATATATAAATATTATATATAAGATATATATATATATTATAATATATATATATATATATATACATATTTATAGTTTATATATATATATATATATATATATATATATATATATATATATATATATATATATATATATATATATTCTGTAAAGCGCACCGTACTGTTGAACATAGGAGGCTCCTGGATGATTTTGGATATGTCACGAAATTCTAAAATACCAATAATAATTTTGTGGCTTGCATTGTTTTTATTTCTGTCTCGTTAGCCTCACGTAGCTCATTTTTGGTTGGGACTGGTGGGGATTTACGGTGGATAAATTCTTGCAAAGAGTTATCTGCCCAGTTTCTCGTGTGTACATGTACGTTTTTATTTTCTACAAGAATATGCAGTGTCTCATATAGGCAAGTAACAGAAGCTAGCTAGCATCAACCGTCTTCGATCGTCTTTCTTATCAGCCATAAATTTATAAAATTAGTTGCTTACGACACCGCAACGTTTGCTACGGTTTTAAGAACCAAACAGTTTTTCCTAATACGAAAATAAAAAGAATTTTCTCAAATAAATAATGCGAACGTAGAAGATATTTATTAAAAATAAATTAATGTATCCTCATAGGAAAATTAACAAAAAAACGTTGTCCATTCGTGTGGTTATCGAAGATGCTCAAATAAACCACCTTCCTGCGCCAAACAATAACCAAGATTGTCATAAAAACGCCTTCTGACATTTGCTAGACATGTTAAGGGTGAATAATCGTAAAACGAATTCTCAATTTGTAATTGCAATTCTTGTAGATTATTAGCCCTATTTTGGAAACCATAAATTTGTGATTTTACGTGACCCCAGAGTAAAATTCGCCGTTGGGTGAGACCATGAAAAAAAACGTTTCTTATGAAATTTTCATTGTTATTTTTCATTGTTACAGTTTCACAAAATTGCATTCGCCTAAAATGACCATCAAGGAAAATTTCAAGAAGAGTTTCTTAGTTTGTAGGATCGGTATTCATTTTTTAAGCATATCTTTACTGATATATTTGCTCAAATTAATATATGTTGTACAATTGTATTGATGAAATTGTAAGATTTTCACTAACACTTGCCACTACTATAATTTCCTTCATTTCCCCTTATATGTATTTTTTCAGGGGTGTGCACTATCATGTTTATGTTTTCTTGGAGTTAAACAACCAAATGTCGAAAAAGTTTTTAATGACTCGGTGAATAGTGAATTGTTGTGGGTAAGCCTTTTGTTGGAAATAAATTAATAAATAATTCCCTAACTCCCCTTCAGGAGTTTTTTCCACGGTGATACCATTTAATAATTTTAATTTTTTCATTCCAGTTCGTGAAGATCCACCTTTATTAATAATTATTATTTAAGTATTTACAAAAAATTGGTTTTATTTGTAATTCACAAATAATCGACACCGTACAAATAGCTGTCGAGCGTTCGATAGTAAAGAATTATTTCAGGAACAACAGGTATTGAGTTGATCGCTTTGCCGGTCGACGCGCGTCTTATAAATTTGTTTGCCGAAAATTTTGATCGATAAGCAATGCGTGCGGCGTTTTCCCGATTCAAAAACATCCAAAATCGTCCAGGATCGTCCTATGTTTGTAGTACTCTGCGCTTTCTGTATATAATGTATAAATGTAACTACAGACAACCTAGTGTCAACAGAACAAATCAGTGCGCTAAAAAATTTGAAACTTTTTTCAAATGAATCTACTGATAAGCGATTAAGACAAAAATCCAGTTTTTTTGTGTAACTCTTTTAATTTTAAAGCATATCACATCGTTTAGAAAAAATTCATTTTAAAGGTAATTTTTAGGGCTTCGACTTTTTATGCTCCATGTTAGAATGATGGCTTGAGACCCTTTAACCTAAAATATAGGAAAATAATATATATATAAAAATGATATATATTTTTCTAGTCTTTATATATTTTTTTCGTATCTCTTATGGTTCTGGAGTTACAATAAAAAAAGAAAAATTTTTTAAAAATCACAAAAAAAACTAATTTTTTTCAAAACTGTGCAACTGTGCATCTCTAATCAGTAAAACTTTTAGATGTCATAAATAACATACAAATAAAGTAATTGGTGCAAGGAATAAGTTAAATTTTGATTTTGAATGAAATGACATTAGTTTTATTGCGATTTTTTTTATTAGTTTTGAATATTTTACACCATATCTTACTGAAATTTCAGTCAAAAAGACTTTTATCAGTGCTCATTTTAAAGGTCTTTTTATACTCTTAAAAAATATTCTATGACTTTTTGTTGAAAAATGTACCCTTTTCCCGTTATTTAAGGTTAAGTACTTAATCACATAAAATGAAAGATCTTCAAGCAGCTATAACTTGCCTTAGTTAGAACTTTCAGATCTTCATAAAACGCTCAATTTCTTTGTTTTTTTTTATAAGCTTTATTTTTGTTCATTACACTTTTTTCGATAAAATGCATAATTACAGAGTTATGCGTAAAAAACAATTGAAAAATGAGTTTCTTTTAACGCGCTTTTCAATTGCGAATAATTCAAAAACTATTGATCTGGGGAAGAAACTTGCAGGACATTTTTTTCTTTAAATTTGCTTATCTATCGATTTCTGGGGGTATTTTGGGTAAAAAATTGCCCACCCCCAAGAAGGGGTGGCATCCACCCCAGGGGTGGTTGCGCACATCGGCACCGTATAGATTTTGCTTTTTGACCATCAATCTATCATCTCTAAAAATTTCAAATAAAAGGGTGCATATATAAAAAATTCGGAGTTAAAATGCTTGACTGCCTGGACTATTTAATGATTTGTTTGTTAAATCCGTGACTCGGCGCACAAAAACATATTTGTTTCGTCCAGACAAAGGCGCTATTTAAATCAGATCATTTTTGAGATGTCTGGATTCTGTTTTGATTATTTACACGGCGAAATATGATGACACTACAATATTTGAGTTATGTATCTTGCATTCGCCAGTCCATTTTCTAGATGTCGCCCCCTCCAAACAACATAGTTTTTTTATGCAGTAACGAAACCAGAATACCCTGAATTACTCAAAGAAAATTCCGGAGATACCGCGGCACGATATTGAAATCCAGCCAAAATTCGACAATAAAATCAATTGCAACGACATTAAATCCATTGTTATATAAGTTTCTTTTGCTAAGAATAAAATTTATGTAGGCATTGACCCACATTAAACGGTGCAATTTGTGTAAAGTTACGACTATAATATAGTGTGTGAGGTAATTTTTATTATTGCAAGGAAATGCAATAGTTTGGTTTGTTTGTGATTATTAAAATTGCAATACAGCGAGTTTTTCCTGTTGTTCGGGTTATTTAATTCGAAATAACAAAGTTCTATTTTACTATTTAATTTTCAAATATTTTCGCCAAAGTAAGGGGGCATCCATAAATTACGTTATTAATTTTTCAGGCCTTTTTGACCCATCGCCCCCCCCCTGGTAAAATTTCGTTAGATTTTTCTCAAATCCCTCCCTCCTCCCCAAATTTCACGTGACATTTTTTTTAAATTTGTCTTTTGGCTGTAATTGTATTGGATTATAACTGTGCTGCTCTGCGGAATTCAGACAAATACAACAAACACTATTGTGTGAAATTTCACTATATTTTCATTCTAAAAACATTTTCTACTTTAATTAAACTTTATTTTTACGCAATTTTACACTGTTTTCTACTAGAAAAAAAGTTACGTGATATTTTCTAAGCCTCTCCTCTCCCCCAAGTGAGATTTAGAAATATTTAGCTTTACCCCCTTCCCCCCTTGAACTCCTGAGATAATTAATATAGAATACCAGGTTCTAGTTTTGGTTCCTTACTTTTCTTCGAAATATACAGGGTGATTTATGAGGAAATGTCAATAGTCAGGGTCCTAAAATAAACATAAAAGTCCATATAAATATGGGCCCGCAAGGCCTTTGTTTCCGATATACAGGGTGTTAAAGTTATATATATATATATATATATATATATATATATATATATATATATATATATATATATATATATATATATATATATATATATATATATATATATATATATATATATATATATATATATATATATATATATCGATCTTCTGGTATCTAAGGGTTATATCATTTTTTTCAGATAATATGGCACCCAAAATAATTGATAATTTCTAGAAAATTCGTAATTCTCAACATCCTTGTGAAAAAAAAAAAAAATAAAATGTGATAACTCCTTATGAAAGCTGTATAACAAAAAGATGATATTTTTTTCTGGAAACCTGTACAATATAAAATTAGTTGGATATCTTATGGCAAGTAAAAAAAATTACATTGTAAGAAAATTACAAAAAAACATTTCCCACGTGACCCAGAAAACAAAAGGTATTTTCCTTTATGTAAAAAAAAACAGGACGCTTTTATCAAATAGAGGAATCTCTTCTTTCATTCGTCTAAGATCCAATTCATTTTATTAAAATTTAAAAGTTTTTTTTTTATCACGAAGTCTTGTAGAAACATACTGTAGTACCCCTCTAGTAGAACTTCCTAGAAAAAATTATTGCCAACCTAAAGAGATTTCTTCTTTTCGTTTTTGATAACATTATGTAGGTATGTTAAAATTAATGGCACACTCTTTTAAAAAGACCACATATCAAGTTCCTACCAATTTTTTTTTTTAAATAGACAAGATTATTTAAACCACGCAAAATAAATCCAGATAAAAAAATACAAAAATGGTTTTTCTTGGTTTTTGTTGGTTTTCCGACTA
>JAHBCN010012468.1:0-26667 GCA_019359885.1 Listronotus oregonensis
TTAATTGGGAATAAAAAGTAACTATTCCTCCAAATAAATATGCTGTTTTTCTTCAAACGTCGAAAATTAATGCAAAACATCTTTTTAATAGTAATAATTATTAAAGATAAGTGGGTTCGCAAGGCGCTTAGACTGGTTTCCGTGAATAGTTGCTATTGTAATGTAACATAAAGCTGTCAGTGGACACTGTCAACATAATTTTTTTTTTAATTGCATCTTTGAGAGTACATTTAATATATTCAATTAAGTAATAATTAAAAATTTTAGTTTTGTTTTTAGTTTAATAAATATTGAGTTGTTGACGCTTGTTTTGTTGTTTGTCTATGTTGCTATAATAACACTTTTTCCTCCCCCTGGCGGGAAAGTGAAAAGTAAAGCTCCGGCGGAGGAAAAATCAAACTTTGCGGTCGCCTACACAGTCAACTAATGACGGATTTACTGACGTTTAAAGAAAAAACATTTTTAATTATTTGTACGTAGTATAGTGTCGAGTATTGAGTTAAAATTTTAAGGTTTGTTTTCTTAGTGATGTTGATTTGAGTCCTAAAAAAGTTATATATTAGTAATTGCACCTTAAATAAATTACTATAAATATATTTTATTAAAAAAAACATAAGGCACACAATATGAAACAAAGCTTACTGGTCTATGTAATAAAGATCCAGCCAGTGATCCCAGGATCCCGCCCATACTGCCCAAACCTCCGACTGAACCTTCACCCCCGACCTGAGGAATGTGAGGTTGTTGCTGTAAAAAAAAATATTATTTCAGAATAAAACGAACATTATACTTGTTTATCAAAACATACAAAACACGAAAATTTACGAGGACGATCTGATATGTTGTCGGCTTTGACCAGAGAGGGCGTCACCATCAGTAAACTCGTTCTGTTGTTATGCTGGTACATCTTTTATAACTATTCGTTCATAGGCGCAAGTAATTTTGATTAACAGTTTTTTAAAGAGAAATTTTTAAATCACGTTTTTCATATTTTTAAAAACTTGTATTTTTGTAAAAAAAAAAAAAACAATAAAATAAATAAAAACACGATTATTTTTAATAAATTTTAAATATTGTATGATAGTTTAGTAAGTCATGGGGTTCCTGAGATGTAATAGTTGACATGTGCACATATACCCTGATGATAATGATAGTTCACGTTAGAAACATTGATTACATTCTATAATCCCGCAGCCAGGTAAAAAATTTGGTCAATTATTTTCTCTCGAGCGATAATTAGTGAAATGTTGAGGTTGTATCATACATAAAGCTTCGTGAACGTCAGCTGCGGTTCTGTTGGGGCACAGCTATCTAAAACTTAAGAGTTATGAAGGAGCAGATCTGGCAACACAGCACACTAGGCTTGCAAAACCCGTGCGCTTCGTCGGCCTTGTCGGTTTTTTTGAATGCAGTTTGAAAAGTAAACGCAAACGATTGATACGCAAAAAATAATTTGTGTGTTTTAAAAATAAAAATAGCAGCCTAAAGTTTTAAATTAAGGACTAATGAAAGTAGTGTAGTATTGCATATTGCATTAGTGAACTAAAAATCGTTGTTTTTTTGTTTATATGAACATTGTATGTATGTATATTCAATATGCCGCGAAAGTGTTGCGTTCCGGGATGTAAAACAAATTACGACAGCGTTATTAAAACAGAGGGACATCAAACAACATTTATTTTTCCTAAAGACGATGAACATAGAAAGGTCTGGTTGCGTGCTATTCACACAGAATATTTTTCGGTGACTAATTTTTCAGTGGTGTGTTGGAAACCATTTGATAATATTGACATTTTGAGAACTAAAACATATATAGATAAAAGTGGAAAAATTCCGGAGGTTCCTTTGACGTGCCCTAAATTAAAGCATGGTGCAAACCAAGGCTGTTAAGAACCAACCAAATTTTTATCAAATCCCAAAAGCCCTAAAAAGAAACCCTGAAGAAAGAAGAAAATTCCTCGTAGAAACTTACCAACAAGAACATGGGACTGAAAACTTTCTTTAAAACGACCTTATTACTGATTTTAGAAGTTTTAAAGCGGAAATTACCAAAAAAATAAACCTAAAGAATTGGAGATATGCAGTATTTGACTCTTGTGTTTTATATATATTTACTTAACCAAAATTTATTAACATCCCTAACTATTGCAAGCCTTCTAAGTGGACATTTTTATATTTTCTTTGAAGACAAGTGTAAGTGCGGTACAGAAAAAAAAAACTGTATTAAAAAGCTGCCCTTATTTTAAGCAATATTTTTTTGAGTAATTATACCAAAAATATAAACAATTCCGTTTCATTACAAATTCAGTTAAATACTTCCTCGGACTCGCTTAGAAAAGATGTAAAAAAAAACGCTTTCCACTTTGGCGGGATAAATGTATTAAAATTAAAGTAACTATGTAATAACTATATTTACGAAAAAGGTTACCTATATATAGGTATATTTATAAATAATAAGTTTATTTATTTTAACATTAATAAATGTGTAAATGTGCAACAAAAACAGTATATCATCAGGACTATATTAAGAAAATCATATAAATACCGGTAAGTTCAACAGAAAATATCATTATACATATTCTAAGGGTTATTTTACATGTTTTAAGGTATTATTGTAAAACCCGAGCAATGAACCCAGTTAACGATTTGCATTTTTAAAGTTGTCTTCCTTATTAAGAACAGATTATGTTTTTTAATAATATTATTTTAGATATGTTGTTTTCTGCCGATTTTAATTATCACACAAATTACTGATTAATACATTTTAAGTTAAGTTTTAAAAGTTAGATTAATTTATTTGCAAAAAAACAGTTAAACTGAATAAAAATAAAGCCTTAAAAATAAATATTTTTAAATTTCCAGCAATAATTTTAAAAAATAATAATAGGTTCCGAATATTCTAATATCGCCTAGGTGTTCGGGACACATTAGTGTTTTTTAGGGTTATATAGTATAGTATTTAAAATTATGTTTATTTTTAAAATAATACCTGTATTTTGTTTAAAATTTTATAAAAAATGTTTATTTAGCGCAATCTCCTTAGAACTGATTAAATTAAACCAGCCCAGGGTGTAGTGTTGTTTGCAACGTTGCCTTTCTTGCTTCATGGCTCTTTTGTTACAGAAGGCTGTGGTTGGGGCAATGAGCGGCGATAGCCTCCTACGAAAAAAAAAATATATTCAGTCATTTCCTCCCCAACCAAACCGCAGCTGACGTTCACGAACCTTTTTGATACAACTCTTGATGCATTCCACTAATTATCGCTTGAGAGGAACTTGGCCATGTTAATCTGTCACTGGATCACTATCTCTTAAAAATCAATAGAATAAATCGATATACACAATATCGACCTTTATGTCATGTTATATTTATTCTTTGACCTTGAAATTATTGGCGAAACGTCAACAACTATCACCTTAATTCTTCTAGTGAGTTTCGTTTTTTCAACTTCTATACAAAGGCCACAATGGTCGATTTTCTCTCGGGTTACCGTTCTCATCGCTAATTGATGTCTCTCGCCTCGAATTCCGAGTTGTAAGTGGAAGTTCCGAGATTCAAGTCGGAATTCCGAATTGTATTTGGAATTCAGAGATCTAAGTCGGAATTCAGAGATCTAAGTCCGGATTCCAAGATATAAGTCGGAATTCAGCACAAAATAGTGTTACGAATTTTTTTTCTTTTTTTCTGCTTCAGAGGATCTGCCAGTTTATAAGGGTCAATAGAGCTGAGCCATAGATATATAAGCAAAGGGAGATAAAACTGTTTACAATTAAAAGCAATCAAACATTGAAATATTGTCCACCTCTCTAGACCACTTGATGGTCAAACGTGCTTGATACACATGCACCCTTGCCAATTGTCCTTTATTGGCGAATTTTTAGGATATTGCTTTATTAATATTTCCTTTTTAAATTCTTAAAGAGACCATAGATCATAACATGTCGTTATGCAATAACTTATTAGCAGCGACAGAAATATGTTTTTTAGTTGATTTTTATTTTGCTTTATTAGTATTATTCTCAAAAATAACCATAACGGAATATTAACGGTCAAGATGGGCAACACTGCTTTTTGTAGTTTATTCATTAATTTCGTACGCTACGGTCACGAAGGTCGTCGGTCAGCTAGTGGTAAATTTTTTATTTGTGTTGTTAGGCGGTGTTGCATTTCGTTTAAACTAGCTCAGAGAGAGATTTGTGTTTTTAAGTGCGGTTATAAGAATATTTTCTTAATATTTTATGTATTATTGTTAATAAACAGACTAGAAAATGGTTGTGAAGTGCCAGGTTTGTGGAAAACTGGATTCTCGTAACAAAAATTTTTCGTTTCACAGGTAAGTTTAAACAGTTCTTTTATAAAACTTCACTTCATTGACGTGCAATACCATGGCGAACAAATAACATTTTGTTGTTAATACCTTTTATGTTATATTATTGTGCAGATTAACAACGATTGTTTACTTATTTTAGCATAAAATTTGATTATATAACTAACGAAAAAATTGTTTAATTATTTTATAATCGATTGAAAGTAACCATCAAGGTATAGTTTTTGTTATAAACTTTATTATTAGGTTAATATAGCATATAAACGATTTTAATTATAAAATTTGTTTTAAGGTTTCCTGTTGACCCGGAGAGAAAAAAATTAAGGTTTTTCCCTACTTGGATTTGAAAAGAATAGCAGTTCTACCACAAATTGCCAAAATCTTTCAGATTATTTTGATCCTTGGGATATTATCACAAATAGAAATAAATAGTTAGTTAAATATTCTTGGATTAGTTAAGAATGCTTTAATATTGTTACTAAATACAATAAATTATATGCAAAAAAACAGTGAAATTTTTTCCCACCTTTTTTTTTCCCGTAATCAAAAAACATTAAACACATAGAAGTTAAAAATACTTATTTAATTTAGAAAAATGAAATTTATTTACAAGAAAGGGTCCTAAAAATAGTTTTTTTATTTAAATCCAAATCCCAAATTTTAATTTTCCTAAAAACTTCCAATTATATTTTGATATTCGTACTGAACTAAACATTTTTTGGTCTATTAATTTTCTCCTCTCACTTTTACAAAATGGTATTGCATGCGTTTTTGATCTCATTAGTGGACTTTAAGGGTAGCTGTCAGATGATCTGTTATTCCTTTTTATGACAAAAAGTAAATCTATAAAATCGGTGTGGATAGCGATGAAGATAAAAACACGGCAATTGCATAAAGTTAAACAAAACAAAATATTTTCAAAAGCTTTTGTCGCTTTATATGATAAATGAAGTTTAATTATTGTATTGAACCAATAGGTTTTATTTACTTGCACGTTCCTCGAAACAGCCCAAAAAAGTTGTCATGGTACTGACAATAAATAGCTATTTTTTGGATAATATTCTAAAAAAATATATGTTATTAATTTTCTATAGATAAATAGTTTTTGGAAACGAACTACGCCACTGGTGGCCCGCCACGTTTTGTGCTGCTAAACATTTGCGACGTTGCCTGCAGGGAATTTTTTTTATCGGAAGTCCTTTTCTTACACATTATGAATGTTTGATACACAACAAAAGCCAATTTATGAATGAACGGTTATATCTTCCCTTTGCTTTTATATCTATGAGCTGAGCACACTCAGTTGCTATACCGCGGGACCCGGACCGAAGTGGTCTCATTCTCTGGAAATTTCCCAGGCAAGTAATTCCAACAAGAATATATTAAAATATAAACAACATTAATCGTATACTTACTTGTTGGTGCCCTCCTCCTCCAGAAAGAAGTCCTGACAACAGCGACTCCATAGGACCTTTTTGCTCCTGCTGAGGCGGATGAGGATACTGGCCGTATTGCTAAGGGAAAATTATTCTTGAAAAAATAACTAATAACAAACACTTATCTAAAAATCAATGAAATAAATCTCTCACGTCTCCATAGATTTTATCTGGCACCTAAAAATATTAAAAAAGGGTAGTTTGTGGAAGTAGAAGCATATATTGATGTTGCTTAAACAGAATATTATTGAAAAGTTTATGATGTGGTATTCTGACAGTGAAAGGTAAACTCCGGAGGAAAATCAAAGGAAAAACTCGATTTTTTTATTATAACTCGTAAAGTGTTGCATTTAGACGAAAAGATTGTATCATCTAAATTAAAGGATCCGTAAAAATACATAATTAATGACCTATAAAATTTCTTGTAGGTTTTATAGTTTTTGAGATATTAACGTATAAAATTTTCTTTGGCCTAAATTTTAGGTAAGGAACAAGATATCGAGATACGGTTTTCGCGAGCTTGTTTAGGCATTATTTAGCTACTTTTTCAGGAAAAAAAATATACCAATGCATTTAATTTTTTTGAGAAAATTAACCATTTCTGCCGGAATATCGAAAAAGGCCCTCCAGCGGCGACATGTGAAACTAACACAACTTATATATATTATAACATTTACAGCCCAAGAAAAGCTCTTGTGAACTAGCCTAAGCTTGTTAAAATCGGCTTAGCCGTTTTGAAGATACAGTGTTTTTTACGGGAACCTTTAAATACCTCCCACCACTTTATTTTTAGAGATACAGCAAAAATTGTCAAACAAAAAAGGTTCAAATTATCCTCGACTTTAAAAATCAGGTATTTTTTTGTTAGGTTAATATAGCAAAATTCACAAAAACTTCACTTTTTTGGATTCAAGATTGCAGTTACGCCCCCTAGTGGCCTTTTCAGAAACTTAAAAATAATTTCCAGCTGTTTTTCTTGACCACTTTTACTGAGAATATTTTTTCCCCAACGCTGTGCGATATAGTTATTTTCCTAACAAGTGGAACAAAATTTTTCCTACGAGCGTCAGATAATACCAATATTAAAGCAATGATTATTTTTTAAATTATGTTTAATCTGAAAGAACTACTACAACATATTTATAAATGGGAATTATTTGTTGATAACATTTACAAAAAAAGAACAGTTATTAGCATATTGTAAATTAATTGCAGAATTGTAATTTCATTTAGCGGGCGGCTTATGGAAGCGCTTATTGTACGGCTTGATGAAGGTTGACTTAGCTCAGGAGGAGAGTTGTTCATGGTCAATATTTTATTCGACATAATTATCCTTTTTCTGATTTGTGGATTCATCAATGTAGCTCTCAGCTACAGCCGTTGATTTCCAGCCCCCAAGTCGCTTGACATTGGTAATTCCTTCTCCAGAATCCGCTAACATAGTCGCAGAGGATCGACGAAAACTATGTCCAGTGTACTCTTCTGGATTTTTTAATTTTAGGTTTGCAGCAATTTCTGAAGGCATTTTACCTATTGAATTTATTTCCACACATTGCGTACTGCATGCTCCTTGTTTATACTGGACAAAAAAACGTCTGTGTGGGGTATGTGGTTTTCGCAAATTTTCATATTTGCGGTACAATTGCAGATAAAGTCCGTTATTTGTTTCATCGGACACTACAAAGATTCGGGAAGTGTTATTTTTACTGTCAGGAATTTTCACCACTATCAAATTTTCATTATCCTGTATGTCATCAATCATTATTTTTGTAAGTTCATCTCTCCTACAAGCACCGGCTAATCAAAAATTGTAGCAACTTTTATTAGAAGGTAAATATTATCAGGTGCTTCTTTCATGAATCTTGAAACTTCTTCTTTGCTGAAAGTTTTTGATTTTTTTGGCCGGTTCCCACGTTTTGGTGTTTAAGTAGTGATGTTAGCTTGAAATATGAAACTTAAATCAAGGTTCCTTTCACTTTGAGGACACATTTTAACATAGAGTACTTACTCCATAAAGTATTAGGGTTTATATGTTTTTTGCAAATCCGCAAAATAGGCCAAGAACACTTCTTCTTTAATACTTTTTGTCCCTTTGCTGGACACCAGTTTTCTGTAAATGATCTATATTGATTCTCATATTTTTCACGAGATTTTTGCTGGTAATAAATTCAAACTTACAGGTATTTTGGGTGATCAGGATAGAATCTGGTAGCTCCTCATCGGAACTACTCATTTTAAATAATTATTTTTGTCGGATTTTTATTTAATTAAAAAAGTTACTATGACGCCTTTTCATTAAAAATGCTTGTTTGTATTGAAATTCATTTGTGCAATTGCTTGTTCATATGGAAACGAAGAAAAATCTGACATGTGTTAAAATACCAAGATTACATATTGTTGTTGACTTGTCATAATCATTTATTATTATTACAGGGTAGTTAATTTTTTTTTTGTGTTTTAGTTAAAATATTGAAAATTACGAAGTAACAAACAAAAAAGAGAATAAACTAAAACTTGCAATGGCTTGTATATTGCATGAAATAGCCTACAATTACTAAAATACATATAAATCTTGCTTACCTGTAAGATTTTAGAGTAGTCTTACTTTTCCGCGCGACCGCAGCGTGCGAAAAAGTGCAACTTTGCGCACTCAAATGCGTGCGGAAAGTGGACTTTTCCGCACTCTCGTAGGAAAAACATTATCTGAAATACAGCCGGCGTCCTTTCTTATTTGGACACCCGGTACATATTAGGTATTGCAAGCCGGAGGTTTTAGAAAAAAGTGGAACTAGTGAATAACGAATTATTATTATTTAGTAAACCCATGACTAATGAACAAATAATAGGTCAGTCATGGGGAAAATTCACTGACACAATACAAATTTCAAACATTTAAAATTTTCAAAACGTTGCTTTTTCAATTAAAGACTTTTCAATAACACTCTGTTTAATATTGCTAAGTAACATAAGGTGTGACGTTTATGATATTATGTGTGAAAGTAAGCTATAAAATAAGTATCCTTTTTAAAATATTACCAAATAATATACCAAAAATAAATCAAAGTGCTCTAGATCTTAAAGCATTTATTAAAAAAAAAACATATATTAGTTTTAACTCTGCCACTTTTGTGTTAAAATTAAAACGAGGTGTTATATACACAAAAACAACAAACACAAAAGCAACGTGATCCCATGTACCTTTTTTATAAAACCAGAACCTCTATTAAAAAAAAAAATATAAAACCCAAAAAAATATACTGATATTTGATTTAAAATTGTACCTAAAAACTGCAATATTTGTGTAAAATGGTGACTGTTTATTTACGTCAACACCTATTTCCTCAAAAACTACTCAAAACACTCACTTGTGAAGGATCCACCGGCGGCCCAGGATTCTGTGGAGCACTAGGATGAGTCTCCTGAATCGGTCTGGTGCTATCGTGTTGCTCGCCGGCCTTACTAAAAGTCCTTTTAAAAGGCCGGCTAATAATTCGGACTGAGTCTGACCATCTTGTCCTTGTTTTTGAGGATTTTGAGGCAATGGAGGTTGATTGGGACCTTGCTGAGTATTGCCCGAAAGTAGTCCTTGCAAAATACCATTTAGGGCGGCGCTACCGACTTGGTCTTTATCTTGAGATGTACCTTGAGGTTGATTTTGTACTCCGGGGCTTTGATTTGACAGCAGACTCGAAAAAAGACTCGATAGAGCGTCGGAACCTTGTGTTCGACCTCCCTGCGCATTAGGAGTACTTTGAGGTCCGGCTGGAGGCTGGTTTTGAGCTCCTGAAGATTGCTGATCTTTGTTGCCGCTTAGTAGACTTTGTAAAATGCCCGAGAGCAAATCAGAACTTCCCCCTTGTTGGGGCTGGGGTTGATTACCTGGATGCTGAGGTGGATAGCCTCCAAACTGAGGTTGATTTCCTCCAGGATGAGGTTGATTTTGATCACTTTGCTTATTTCCACTTAAAAGACTAGACAGAAGTCCCGATAATAGATCCGGCCCACCACTTTGAGCACTTTGAGGGCCACCAACATTCCCAGCTTGTTGATTAGCACCTCCTTGTCCGTCTTTTCCACCTCCCATAAGCCCTAATAAAATACTTTCAAAGGGTCCGGGCTGCGGACCTCCAGGTTGTTGACCACCAGGCATGTTCTGGCCTCCGGGAGGCAAGTACCCTCCACTTTGGGGTGTTGGTTGTGGACCTGTCGTTATAGTGCCTCCAGACCCAGCAATAAGGCTACTAAGGGCAGAGTCTTGCGCACTGGGATTGCCGGTCGTTTGGGGAATTGTTGTTGTATCTTGTGTCGGTAAGTCTGGATAGATCCCGTATCTCTGGAGGTAGAGGAGGGTAAAGAAATTTAAATTTGATACACTCAACCGGGAGTAAGTGTATGATGTAATAGAGAACTAGAGCCAAAAATTAAACATCCGGCGATTATCTGTCTTAAATATTAGTAAGCACACTGTTTACACAGAATAACGTGTGTAACGCCCCCTTACTACTGGGCATTACGGTATTCTTTATGCCGTATTAGGCCGTAGTTCTCTATTAAATATCGTGATCAAAGACCAAAAATATTACGTGTAATCCGCTTTACGGTAGGGGCCATAAAAACTATATTGTTTTTCTAATTAAAAAATAGTCGAAATTAATATTTTCTTTACTTAAAATACGTGCAACAAGGGGAAATAGTAAAACTAGAAAATGATCGGTACACAATTTAAAAAAATAAATAAACAATCACCAATTTTTGTTCTGTTCTCATACCTACTATTTTAATGCAACAAATCACATTCATCATAAGAATATATTGGGTGATAACCTAATAGCTAGCAAGATCTTTATGTTTATTGTTTTATTTTTTTCTGATAAACAATTTATCCAAACCAACCAAAAATTATTAGAACAATTATCGGAAAAAAATGTGTTTATTAACTTGTTGAAAAATGAACTTTAAAACCTGTTTCCTACGGGAATTTATTCATTTAAGTATATAAAATACACTATGATTTTTTCATTTTTTTTTAAATTAGTTTTTAATACTCAAAAAAAATTCTGTGGCGTACTTGCTTTGGGGGAAGATGCGTTATTGCCGTAGGGGTCGCGCGGAGCCCCATGTTCAGTGTTCAATTAAAATTATAAATAATGGAGATAGAATTGCTGGAGATTTTCTCCTCTTTAGGAAGCTTTTTAAAAATGTCTTAATTATTAATGGTTTCGGAGTTACTAACAAAAAATGAAAAGTCTTTTCCCAAGCTTTATCTTGAATTAACACGTTTTTAAACTTGTGGTGTTGACTAAATAGCAACAGTTTCACTCATATTTATTATAGAAAATATCAAACAGATATTAAGGTGCTATCAACGAAAATTATACAAAATTATTTATATAAATATTGGTGGAAATTTTTATCATATGGTGTAAAACGGTTCTTTTTATTAAACTAAAAAACTATTTTGACCCCTTCAAGTTCAGAAAATGATTTTACTTACCTTTTAATTACTTTCAAGAAATTAAATTTTAAATCTTTCTATATATTATATTCCAGCACCCAACAACCTAAAAACTCTATTAAAATTATTTCAAAAACCCACTTTTTACCAATTCCCTTTATAACGCTTTAGAAAGTAAATAAAATTTTAAAATCTAAATATACCCAAGATGATTTTTTTAGCCATCATCTAAAGCGGCCCATACACAACAAAACCGTATCATTTCAAGACGGGTCAAGAGTGGTTCAGCTCTACTTTTCATAATAAAAAGCAGAATATTTAGTGTTTTTTTTGACATTTTTAAGGGTGGTTCTGAGTTTTAGGAAGAAATTGAACGTGTTTTTAGATGAAAAAAAAAATTAATGAAAGGAGCCCATTCTAGAATGGCTCCACTCTAACTTCCCAAAACCGAAAAAAAACGTGTTCCATTAATGCCTCTTGTTATTCTGACTAAGAACCGTTTTATACATAGAATTCTAGTGAAAGAACCCCGCACAAACCTTATGGGAATTGGCTCCCTGTCAAATTGGCTGAAATTTGGATATGTTGTTCGTTTCGGCATTCTGAACAAAAGTCTCAATGGGCACAAAGCTCCATTTTGCTTATTTTGGTAATCTTTTCGAAAGTTTAGTGTTTGCTGCGTTAACAAAAAGTACCCTCCTATGTTTTTGAGGTCGCTGCATTCAAATCCAATGCCAATATGATAATATTGACAGTTGATAGCTATCAACTAGCTGCCAAACAACAAGAAATAATAAAAATTGATAAAATCCTCATATAAATATATATTTTTGAGGTTGCTGAGTTCAAAACTGATATTAAAAAATCGATATTGACTGCTATCAACTGTTACTTTCGTCTTTTTGACATCAGTTTTGAACTCAGCAACCTCAAAAACATATATTTCCGCGTGAATTTTTTCAATTTTGATTGTCACATGCTGTTTGACTGTTAGTTGACAGCTGTTAACTGTCAATATCGATTTTTTAATATCAGTTTTGAACTCAGCAACCTCAAAAATATATATTTACATGAGGATTTTATCAATTTTTATTATTGCTTGTTGCTTGGCAGCTAGTTGACAGCTGCCAAATGTCAATATTATCATATTGACGTACTAAAAAGAGGGTACTTTTTGCAACGCAGCAAATACTAAACTTTCGAAAAGATTACACTTTTAAGGAGTCAATAATGGTGAATCTGCGGAGTTTTGAAGCTCCATAGGAGCCAAAATAAGCAAAATGGAGCTTTGTGCCCATTAAGACTTTGTGCAGGATGCCGAAACGAACAACATATCCAAATTTCAGCCAATTTGACAGGGAGCCAATTCCCATAAGGTTTGTGCGGGTTCTTTATGGAAAATATCAACGAAATTTTGATGAAAATTTGTATTGGATTTTTTAGTAATAGTACATTCAGTTGTGTTTGATACTTACAATAAATTTCAGTAGAATTATTGCCAGAATTCATGTGATGCTTATACAAATGCTAATTTTATAAACAGCTGTTGGATTAGTATAACATAACCTAGACAAGCGGAAAGTAAAAAAAATAAAAAAAGGTTTTTGTGTGATTTAAATGTTAGGTATAAACAGGAGTTGTAACTATAAGATGTGTCAACAGTTATCTGGTTTCTTTTTACTTTATAAAATAACTAGATGAAAAGCCTGTCTCCACCAGGCGAGAGACAATATTAAGTAGCCTTTGTCTCCGTAAGACGCCTTCCATACGGCTAACGGTAAAAAACACTTTTTTGCTCCTATTTTTGTTCCGGGGCGAAATTAAAAAAACGGACTTCGTTAGGTTCTAGCCACTGCTAAAGACTGACCATCTGGCTAAATTTCCTGATTTTAGCCAACCTAACTTCAGAATCACGTGACAGACAAAATAAATATATATATACCTACATATAAATATTCCACATTAGCAAATTATAATAATTATATATATATATATATATATATATATATATATATATATATATATATATATATATATATATATATATATATATATGGGGTGTAAAAGTATGATGCTCATCATTTTAATGGGCGATAGTGGAGCTCAAAATAAGTCGAAAAGTTTATATGACATATGTGTCAAAACTTGACAGATTTTTGTCTAAACGATGTTAAAGTCATGCACTTTGAAAGCAGTTATTTCTGTAAACCGTAACAACTGGGAACTTTTGTCTTAATTGCTTATCAGTAGATTCATTTGATAAAAAAAAATAAACTAAATTTTAAATGCTTTAGTCTACAAAAAAAAATAATTTTTCAACAATTGTTCTCCTGGTTAAAAACTTAAAAAACATTTGGCAACAGAGTATCATTGTGCGTAGTCAGTTGTCCAAAGAGCTCACCGATCCGGCCACAATATTTTGTTTGTTTTTAAATCGGAAAATATGCCGATATGTTTTAAATTCAAGACAAACGTATTGCAAGTGTACCAAAGAGAAATGAAAACGGAATGTTGCGATTAGAAATCTTATTCTTAAGCAAAACTAAAAATTGTTTTAAAACATAATAATTGTGGTGTACAATTATTTTTTAATTACAAATAAAAACCAAACAATAATTAATTGTTTTTACTTAAATTTAATATCAAAATAAGTTGCGGAAGTAATTTTATATTTGGTATTAAATTAACTCTCCAAAAAACTGTAAACATGCAAGAACAAAAAACGTACGATTTTTTTCAAAAATTGGATTAGAGACACCTTTTAATTTTGAACAACGTTTTAGTAACTTATTTCCACATCTTCTCAAATAAATACACTTTATTTGACCCATTTCTCAAGTTTTTTTTAATTTTCTGAACACCACGTATTTTTAAAATTAATTTTTATACAATTTATTTAAAATAACAAAATTTTTTATCAAGATTTTATTTTGATAAAACAAAAAAAAAGTTAACTATTATTTAACATTTTCGTGAATACTTTTTTTTTTTTTATTATATATATATATATATATATTAATAATAAATAAAAACAGACATCAGACAATCTCATTTTCATTGAAAAAAACATGTTAATTTTTTTTTTCAGGAAGAATTATTGACGTTGTAATACACAAAATAATTATTTCGTAAATTTTCGGCACAATTATGGCAATTATTTTCGGAATAATTCTCGTATGTGTGAACCGGTTTTTACACTGCAGTATGAAACAAATCACTTGCAGTTCATGCCTTCTAATTTCCCTAATGCATCTTTTGGTGTGTATGGGCAGCTTTATTAACTTGTTTGTTGAGGACCAATGAACTAATGTAAAACCCATGTAAAGTGGTAAATCTGGTCAAATAAGGCTATTTTAAAACGATTTAAATAAAAAAGAAACCAACAATAAAAGTTCTAGAATATTTTCCTACAACGCCAATCATAACTGTTTAAAATTTGCTAATTTCTGCGTGGTCAAATAAATGGACATTCGATATGATGTTTTCTTTTTAATCTATAGCATAAAGTTTCTAATTTTCTTTGTTGCGTGGACCACCTGCAATGTTTTTCGGTTCTGTGCTTACCATGCTAACCAAAAAACTGTTCATTGGTTCAAAAAGTCAGAAACCATGGTTAATGATTTTGACAATTCAAATGGACCTCTTACAGTAAACAACTTTGAGTAGGTTCTTGGGGCACATGAAACATTTTGTAATTGTGCTTGAAGAACCCCTAAACATGAAAGTCGAGGACCGGCTAAACGCTAGAGGCATCCTACCAACCCTTAAATTTTTTAAAAAGCGAAATTTCTTTATTAAGGTCTATCAGGTCTAAATATTAGCCAGACTTTTGCAAAATGTTTTTTTTAAACAAATCCAAAAAATATTTTTCAGACACTAATTGATATGGCTTTTTTATTTTTCACTTCCTTAAATATCTAACTTCAAGATATCAAATTTTTAAAATACCCAATTTTCTTATTTAGAGGTCCTTCAAGGATAATTACAAAATTTTTCATAGTGCCTCAAGAACCCAAAATTGTTCACCAGCTCTCGGACTAAAACTTTTAAAAGCCTGTAAATTGTGGTTTAAAAAAGAAACCTACATAGCGCTTAATACAACAATATAAAATATTGATAGGCTAATCGGTAAACAATCAAAATAAATGAAAAACAGAATCGTCGGCTGGCTAATTATTGTGTCATCACCCAGTACAGGGTGAGTCAACGATAGAGTAAAGTTCATTATTTCATTGGTTTCAAAAGTTATGAGAAAATAGTAAATACAAAGATGTAAAGATTCTTAGGATGCACAATTTAAAATTATTTTAAATATACAGGGTGGCTCAAAAAAAGCGTGACGAATAAAACATACATTTTTAAATGAAACACCTATTTTTTAAATTTTTTTTGAATTCCTTTTAAAATTCTTCAACTTTTTTTATAATAATAATGCATACCTAAACCTAATAGTTTTTCCAATATTTCAATTTTCAAAAAAATAATTTTCTTGCAAAAAAATTACGATAGCGCCATTATTTTTGAAGGTAGATCACTCTATATTTATATTACGTTATCTGAAGATGACGTAAAAGATATAGCAACGGAATTTAATTAGATGCTACAGGGTGTTCAAAATAAACGAATATATTTGGATCATTTTAAATTGAAAAATCTCGATTTTTTAAATGGCGCACCATATATATTATTATTTTTCTGAAAGATCTTACAAAAACCACAACTTTTATTAAGTATTCATATACCTATTTTTAATATTTGGATTTATTTTAACTTTTCCAATATTTACCTTCTTTCTGCTAAGACTATTGCTATAACATTAGTTGGCCATTTTTAAATTTTTAAATTCACAGAAAAAGTAAATAATAATAAATACCTATTACTACAATTAACTTATTTTTAATTATTATTATGGCGCAATAAATGTTCAAAAATATGCCCTTCTACTTGGATACACATGTTTAGTCTTTTTCGTATATTTTCTTGGACGTTCCTTAGCATAAACGTGTTATTCACCTGCAGCGTCCCGAATCCTATTTTCCATATCTTCTGGTGTTGTAGGGGGATTCATATAAACACGATCTTTAACATATCCCCACAAAAGAAATCTAGTGGTGTTAAGTCACATGATCGAGGGGCCATCCAATGAATCCCCTCTACCGATCCATTTCTGTGGGTAATGATTATTAAAAATTCTCGAACTTCTCGATGGTAATGCGGAGGAGCTCCATCTTGCTGAAACCACATTTGTTGGATCTCAATGTTATCAAATTCTTGAAGAAGTTGAGGTAAAACATTCTGCAAAAAGTTTAAATATCTAGGCCCGTTAACTGTTTCGCGAAAAAATATGGTCAATAACATTAAAGTGTTTTATTCCACACCACACATTAAGTGACCAATGGTTTTGGTTTTGCACTTCCCGTACCCAGACTGGATTAACTGTGAATATAGTGCATGTTATGACATTAACTGCACCATTACTGCAGTAGCTTCATCGGAAAACATTATTTTAGACAAAAAATTTGGATCGGCCTCTATTGCTTATTTATAACGGTGCGAAGTTTACCCTTTGTTCAAAATCGCGGTCTAGAAGTTCTTGGTGTACTCCATTGGAAGGGATGATATTTGTGTTTTCTAGTGGTGCGGTTAACGGTAGATTGGGATGTATCACATAACTAGCTACTTGACGGCTACTGACCTGGGGATTATCTTGAACTTGAAGTAAAATTTCCAATTCTTTTTCCTCATTGGTAGCATTCCGGTTTACCACATTCCGTTTTCATATTCAATACTACCACTAGCATTAAACCGTTCCATTAAACACTGAAGAGATTGCCTAGTCGGTACACGTCTATTAGGGTACTTCGCCTTGTAAAGTCTTACTGCCAACAAAGAATTTCTTTGGCCTCACCCAGTATATAAATCATATCAATTAATTCAGCTTTAGGAAAAATACATACTTATTTTTTTTAAATTTACTGACACCACAATAAATTTATGAATTTATTTACTCAGATGTCAGGTTAAAAATTTGACAATGTCATTTTTCTGGCCAACTAATGTTATAGCAATAGTCTTAGACAGAAAGAAGTAAATATTGGAAAAGGTAAAATAAATCGCAAAGATAAAAATAGGTATATGACATACTTAATAAAAGTTGTGGGTTTTTGTAAGATCTTCAGAAAAATAATAAACATATGGTGCGCCATTTAAAAAAATCGAGATTTTCAATTTAAAATGATCAAAATATATTCGTTTATTTTGAACACCCTGTAGCATCTAATTAAATTCCGTTGCATATATCTTTACGTCATCTTCGAATAACGCTAATATCAAAATATGAGTGATCTACCTTCAAAAATAATGGCGCTATCGTAATTTTTTGCAAGTGTGAAAAAATTATTTTCTTTTTAGAAAAATTGAAATATTGGAAAAACTATTAGGTTTAGGTATGCATTATTATTAATAAAAAGTTGAAGAATTTTAAAAGGAATTCAAAACAAAATTTAAAAATAGGGTGTTTCATTTAAAAAATGTATGTTTTATTTGTCACGCTTTTTTGAGCCACCCTGTATACTTTAAAATAATTTTAAATTGTGCATCCTAAGATTCTTTACATCTTTTGTATTTACTATTTTCTCATAACTTTTGAAACCAATGAAATAATGAACTTTACTCTATCGTTGACTCACCCTGTATAGTACATAATATATTTTTTAGATTCAAATGCAATAATTACAGACATTTATTTTAATGTGCATTTACCATGCAAAACGTTTTATCGTTTTTAAAAATAATGTGCAGTTTTTAGTTTACTTCTTATAATTATCAACTATAACAATAATAATTATTATTTTAAAGTGTACAAAACCGGTAAAAATTATTTTTAAAAATAAGCATGCGCTTTTTAGTACATACAATATTTTTATAGGCGAACGAAACAAAAACATGCAAACATTGAAAGCTGCTCAAATTTTTGTTGATAGAATTGCATTTGGTTGTTTTCTTAAGATGTTTTTACAGTTTAAAAGTTTTCTTGCTGCAATTCGTCTATCTGCTCAGGCGCACACTTTGGCTTAAAAATTGCTGCATCTTTTCTTTCATGAAAGTAGAATATTTTTTTGCAATTAACAATAGAGTTTATCAACTTACCAAAATTTGTAAAAAACCTATTTAAATATTTCTACAGTTCATAAAAATGAAACAATTGTAATCGAAAAAGAAACTTTAATATAATATAAACTGTGATAAATTTCAGTGCGTATTGGTTGTGGGCGACTATAATTTGGCTCACATTACATGGTCTCCAAGTCCAGATCATGTGGGCCTTTTACCTGATAATATAAAATCGAACAAAGAAATATTGCTCTGTGACACCATTTTTTGGTTTTATCCCAGTTTAATGGTGTGGTAAATAACCCCGCCATTTTGGGGATCTCTGTTTGGCCAACTTTGAGCTTAAAAAAATTGAAAAATCACAAGGCTTGGTAAAAAGTGATCCTTACCATCCACCATTAGAACTGTCCATTAATTTAACTAATGTACAGTACTTAAACCATGAAAATTTTTTTTATTATGACTTTAAGCAAGCAAATTATGACTTGATGAATAACTATTTTCAATCTTTTAATTGGACTTCAATTTTGAACGAGGACATTAATTTTCTAAAAAAAAAAATTTATACTGTTATTTTCGATAGTTTTGATATGTTTGTGCCCTTAAAACGTTCTGTTTCGAGCAAAAATTTTCCCCAATGGGGTTCTCGCAAGAATTAAAAAAACTTTTATTTTTAAAAAAGAAACAAGCGAAAAAACGGTACAAGCATTCAAACAAAAAATGAAAAATATTTTTGGCCTTTTAAAAAAAAACAATGTAGAGATCTAACGGACGAGTGTTATCGACGATATATGGGGGGTGCCAAAAAAAGCCATTAATCAGTGGCGGCTCGTGAGATTTTTAAATTTGGGGGGGAAAAAAATATAATAAAAAAAAGTGTGATGATATTACCTTATTTAAATGTAAAGTCCATTCTTCTGCCTTTTTTTTTAGAAAACGAATCAGTCACTTTATTATCAAAGTCAGGTATAGGTTGTAAAATTTTTTTTTTTAATTGATAAAGCAGCTGGGGATTAAGCCTGTCTTGCAGCATCGATTTTCAAAAAAGTTTTTATACGATTTAATGTTGAAAAACATCTTTCGCATTCACTTGTTGACATTGGTTTGTAAAATAATTTTCCGAGTTTGTAAGTTTCTGAAAACACAGTTTTAAGATTATTGTCGGATAAGAACATTAAAAGGGGAAAAAAATCCTTCAATCCTGCACATATTGTCCCTGTCGTAAATGGCTGTTAGTTCATTTTTTTAAATTTTCCACTGTCAAGCATGGGGTAAGATTTCACTATTAAATCAAAATGTTCTTGGGGAAAGGCACCTCTGTAACTTTCAAAATTTTTAAAAAAAATAGTTTCGCTGCACTTAAATGGTCTTTAAAATCAAATCTGTCTCTAATTTGAGTTAAAATATTGTCACACCCCTTTCCCTTTGAAATAACATGTCGCGATTCACCAGCAGACTCGTGCTTCTGTCTTTTTCTGGCAGGTTCTTCTTCCTCTTCAGGTTCTGGGGATCAGTATTTGATTTTAATGCGGATAATTTGTTTCTCAAACTGTTCAATTGCATTTTGAATTTGTACGCTGTCAATCCTTTTTGGTTTGTGCTTCATTAAAAAATATTTCAACAGGGGGGATAATGAAATGAAAGAATTTTAACCAGTAAAAAACTCGGGGACTATTTAGATGATTTAAAAGTCCGTTTGCTTCACCAAGTGTTGTGGAATCCGTACTATCATTATCTAAAATTTTTCCCCGCACCCTTGAAAAATTTTTTTTATTCAAATAAAGTATTAACAGTCCTACTTTTTAAAATTCCAGCGTGTAGGTGCAGCACGTGGGAATTTTGTTTAACTACCTCATCAAGCACTGCGGGGGTTTTGCTGATCTTAAAAAAAAGCTTGAAAATGATTGCAAATTGGCAAAGAATATTTTAACTTTTTTATGACATTGTGCTACTTTCTCCATTAATAAGTTAAATTGATGGGCATAGCAATGAATAAAATGAGCATTTGGAAATGATTTTTTAAGGATCGCTTGAACGCCATTGTTTTTACCGCTCATCACTGCAGCGCCTGTAACTTTGAGCTATCGGTTTCGATTTTTCTGAAGGGGAACTTAGAATGACATCAAGTTCAGCCAAAAGCGTTTTTGACAAATCGTCAGCCGAGTAGCCAGCCGGTTTAAAAAAAGCCCAAAAACGTTCATATACTTGTCCATTAATGACATATCGAATTATAATAACCATTTGTTGCTGATTAGATGCACAAGTTGTTTGTCAGCTTCTAAAGCCAAAAGTTTGCAAATTTTATTTTTTTTAAATTGATTCGATAAATCTCAAGCATAGGTCCAACAACTCATTTTGTATGGTTTTTGGGTACCTTTAAAAACTTTCGATTCTTTTATATGTATACCAAGGATGGAGCCTAATTCAGCAGAGAAGTTTATTAACCCACATAAATACCTGGATTATTCGAAGATTGTTTCTCGTCATGTCCTTTTTAAGCGCTAATTCAAATGCACCACAAAACTTTATGCACATAATCAGTCTTTGCAAAATATGTCTATTTTTTTTGTACCTGTTCATTTTGCTTCAATTTTTCCCACGTACACTGTCTAATTGTTCTCGTATGTTTGTTTTCCCCAAAACACTAAAGTCCATGTATGATTTAAGATGGGAAACCGAATTTTCGTGTTTTTTTGCTCTGTCTCTATATGTTTTAAATTTTTAAATCATCCACACCGTTTCGAGTCCAAGCTGTAATTTCGTTTCTAAACAATAACACACAAAACAAAACAATTTATTTGTGACCGGAAAAAACCACAAATCCACTTATATTTATCGTAAATATTTTTGTTGAACACTCTATTATATGTTCTAGTTTTACTTGTACTTGAATACTTTATTTAAACAGGAGTAGATCGACCAATCTGTTTAACTAAAACTTTCTGTTCAAACGTCAAGGGACCGTTCTCTAAGAGGTAGCGAACCGAATTTATTTCGGATTCCATTATCAGAAATACTTAAACATTCACCAATAATTAAACTTCATAAAATTATCATGCATTTCCCCCAAACCAAAAAAAGTCAAAACCGCTTTTACTGGAGTTGGACTAGTTGGAGCACGCAAATTTTTGCCCATATTCGGCTAAAAATTGCGAACGCGGAGGATGTGCGATCCTTCGCGATTATGGGCTCGAAAGGGGCAAAATTCAGTGTTCCCCGGAAATTAGTTTTGAGTGCGTTAATGCTCGATCCTCGCAGGTGTCGTAGGGGAACTTTTGAGTATACTTATGGCAATAGAATAAACTCGAATGAAAATAAATATTACAAAAATATTAGATTTAGAATTAAATAATATTTGAAAGAGCGTGGGCAGTGAAAAGAGGGGGGGGACGTTCCCCTGTCCCCCTTAAGACCGGCCGCCACCCATTAATCAAGACTCGATTTTTTTTCTGGAACTTTATTAGAACAAAATCAACACAGGGTAATATTCCTAAAGAAGTGCACCTTGATACACACACTGCTGATAGTGGTATCGGTATTCGAATCTTTTCGCTGATTATTTTTCGTCTGTCTTCAATCCCAAAAATTCTTTAAATTCAAACCACAATACATCTGGAAAGTTTGTAAATATATCTGAAATCAATATCACCCTTCTCAAATTCAAAATGGCTTACTTGAACTTGACATTGGCAAGAGTGAAGGTCCAAATGGTATTCCTAATCTTGTCTTAAAATCATGTTCTCACTCTCTTTACTTGCCTTTATTTTACCTATTTCATCAATTACTTAAATCCGGAGTATTTCCTAAAGTCTGGAAATTGTCATATGTTTGCCCTATTCATAAATCAGGAAATAAGGATGTCAAATTTGACCAATTACAATTTTATCGGGTATTCCTGAGCTTTTCGAATCTTTATCGAAGGTGAACTATCCAGCAAGTTTCAAGATATAATAGTTTTTCAACAACATGGATTTGTTCTTGGGCGTCAAGTCGATACAAACCTATTCATTTATACCAACTTTATAAATAAATCCCTCGAAGAAGGAGCTGAAACTCATTCCATATATACAGACTTTAGTAAGGCGTTCGATAAGGTTTAATCACGGCATTTTACTTTCAAAACTGGCAGGATATGGCATTTCCGGAACACTACTATTGTGGTTGGAGTCTTTCTATCTGATAGAGAACAACTCGTTAAAATCGACGGTCATCTCTCTGAATCCTTCATGGTTACGTCGGGGAAGTATCTCACCTTGGACCTCTTTTATTCTGTCTTTTTATTAACGACCTAGGTAGTATGTTGTCTTCAGAATACTTACTGTTTGCCGACGACATGAAGTTGTACACACGAGTTACATCTGTTCAGGACGTGATATCCTTACAAAACGACATCAATACGGTCTTTTCTTGGTGTCAACTGAATGATATGGCTCTTAACACTGATAAATGCTGCTTTATGAGATTCAACAGAACAAAGAAAATGTTTCCCTGTCAGTACTACATTAATAATGTTAAACTTAGGGAAGTTTCTTTAGTCAAAGACTTAGGGGTGTATTTGGATGCAAAGTTATTGTTCTCGAATCATATTGAAAATATAATTTGTAAGGCAAACAGAATGCTGGGATTTATTAAGAGATCCTGTAAAGACTTTCACAATATTTGTGCCTTTAAAACTTTGTATATTTCATTTGTTAGATCTGTTCTGGAGTGTTCAAGTATTGTCTGGTCACCATACTATCAAACATACATTAATAGGCTCGAGAATGCGCAACATAAATTTATAAAAATTGCACGTTTTATACTTTTAAGAAATGGTATTCAGCTAACAAATGATCAGACTATGTCATATTTGGACCTCTTCACACTTGCATGTAGAAGGGAGTACTAAGATGTCTGTTTCGCGTTCAAATAACTGAACAACTTTATAAGATGTCCAAAAAGTCTGGAGGCTTTTGCTATTCGAGTACCAACTCGTCAGACTCGCAGTCAAGCCCTTTTACATGTACCCTACTGTCGCACGTATTACTTGCTGTACAGTGCTATAAATAGAATAGCTAGGAATGTTAATAAGTTTTACGATCAGTTGGACTTCTTTGACATTTCTTTGAGCACGTTTAAAACTGTAGCCAAGAAGGTTATTTTAGTGAGTTAGTTAGTAGATAATTGTGTTTAGTTTAGTATTTTATCTTATACTTGTAATCCTTGTAAATGTCCAATACGTAAATAAATAAATAAATAAATAAAACATTTTTTGTATCTTTTTTAACTAAGAAAATATAGGGTCATTCTGAAATTGACCATTTTTTGATTCTACCATGTTAAGTTTGACCAAAAAAAAGCCCATGACGCCCATATCTTTTTTGATAGCACTAACGCAGGTACCCTATAAACATGTCGAAAATGTGACACCCTGTACAAATCATTTTTTCTGCAGTTTTTAAAAACTGCGTGGGCGTAAGCAGAGAAAAAATTGTATGCAAGAAATCTTTCGGATTGTAAAAACACCTTGGGAAAATTTGAAATAATATTGCATGCAATAAAAATTGTAGCAAGGAAACTTTTACGCGGTAAAAATATTTTGAAAAAGCTAGTCTCCATACCTTATTATTTTGTGTTATTTTTTTTAAACCAAGAAAATATTAGGTTTTATAAAGAATATGCACATAATGTCACATATTTTTTCCTCTTTTTTTATTTCCGGGGGTTTTCTCACATTATCCGGACACATTAAATAAAGATAATAGAAGCCCAAGATAATATATAAAAGCGTTATTAAAACTATAACACCATCAATGAAAGAAAATCTCAATTTTATGTCTAATCCCCATTGTTTTAATTTAAATTATTTTCTTGATAATTTTTTAAGATTCTAGAGGACAATATATAAGATAGCTATTTCAGTTCAGTCCTTGTTGGTTGACACTGTACTATAATTAACTTCTATTTAATTATTTTTTTTAACTGATTCTTTAACCCTTCCAATCATATCAAACTAAGCTTAACCTTTGATTACATCCATAAAAATGTTGTCAAATAATACATTAAGCCGGGTTTTCACTGAGCAAAAATAACTTGCGCAACCGTTTCACAACGCAAGACTACTTTCGCGAAACGATTACGCGTATAATTTTTGCTCAGTGGAAACCTAGCTTTAGACATGCTTGTACCAGAGTCGCATTTAGTTAAAAATTAAAAGCACAAATCCATGCACAGAAAAGCATGCCAAGGTTTCAAAAATGGATGATTGTTTATTTAAAATTTAAAGCTCGGACTTTTCGATACTTTCAAAAAGCTGATGAAAGCAAAACTAATAATAAAAAATCTTCTGATGCTACTATTTTAAATAAAAAACAAGTCGGTTTTAAGCAAGGAAGTTTCAAGGTTAATGGAAGTACTGTAGAACAATTTTATCCACGCATGTAGGGCAAAAAAGTTAAACAAGTATAAGGGAAAAGGCAACCATAAGCAAAATTTGACCATAAGCATAATTTGACAAAAAATGTTGTTTTTCGAAAGTGCTTTTACAAAAAAGTTGCGTTTTTTTACGGCAGCAAATAATATCTTCGATGAAACGAAAGCATCGAGATTAAAATAAACTGATGCTGAACTGCAATCAAATCTTACTTAACTTGCGAGGACGTTCGCAACTCCTCGAAACGAAGCGGCCAAATTGTTTAAGAAAGTATAAGTAGTAAAAAAGTAAATAAGTAAGTAATAAAAAAAGTCCGATTTTAACCGCAATAGGAGGAAAAAATTAACCATTTTAAGAGCATATTTAAAATGACAAGTTTTAGAATAACAGCAATCAATAAAAACGTCGCGTTTTACGTGCCACGTACCTATTGTGTCCAAACTATCAGTCTACATGTAAGTTACTTGGCAAAGTTAATACAGTCTTCAGTTTACAATGGGCACTCACCGTGTCATTAAAAAAAAACTAAAACAAAATTTTGGGGTGTAATAATAAAACAGTTTTTACTGATTTTTATTTCATAAAAAAACATAAATAGATACGCGCCGTCGCAAACGAAAACAGAAGACTCCGGCTCTGCTCCAAATCTGAATGTGTTTCCAACTTAAAGTGGTACGAATAGTTTTTGATCAAATAGCCCATTGCTGTGTTCTCCCTTTAACCTTAAAAATTTCCTTGGGTTTAAGCCTTTTAAATTTTATAAATACATAAATCTAGAAATGTATTATTTTGAAAATACTGATTGTTAAATTTTCTTTTAAACAACGGTTTAAAAAAAAAACAATATTTTTTTACCGTCTTTTTTGTTTTAAATTTGGTAACGTTGTTTTTTGTGCCCTAACTAGATTAAAATTACCAAGTCCATTGGCGTCAGACGGACACCTTAACCAAATTTATTGACAAAAAATGTACCCCACTGACTTTAATTAAATTTCATTTTTCTTTTAAGATTAAGTAACTGAAAATACAACTTTATCGTCTCATCTGCTTCGTTTACTACAGGGGTCTCCAAACTACGGCCCGAGGGCCACATCTGGCCCGCGGACAGATTTTGTCCGGCCCGCGGAGAGCTAGCATACTTGAAAACTCCTTTTAGAGAACAAATAATTTTTATAGCAAATTAAATTTAGTTTACTGAAGTATTCTAATTTTATGTTGAATAATTATTAATATGACATCTACATTGATATGGTCATGGGCTAACCCGCTAACTCATAACATTCTTGTAACCTTATTGTTATTGTTTTTGTGATAAGTTGGATAAAGAAACACAGAATTGTAATGAGTAAAGACATGTATAATATGCAGAAAATTTAACTTCAGTATATAATAACTAACAAATTATTGAAATGAATCCAACTAACATTTTATACATTTTAAATAATCACATAACTTATAAAAACATAATGACATATGAAATACTAATGAGATTTATGTAACTGGGTTTTCCAGAAATAGTTTGTGTTGTGGACTAATTTTTTCTTGTACCAATTATTAAAAGAGATTTAAGATTCATCGTTAATTTCGATCTGTAAACATTTTTTTTTGTACTTCATTTTGGGGAAAGGGTTTTTTCAACAAATAAGTAGTACCAAAAACAGAAAACAGACCACAGCAAATTTTAAATTATCAAATTTTTAGTGGGAAAACCCTTTTAAAATTCCAACAAAGATGAGTTTTGATATTTGTTCTTAATTATATCACTGCATTGTAGATCAAGCATTTCCATTTGAAGTTCCGGGGAGGGTTTAATGTCAGTATCAAAAGGATTCTGAAAATCTTAATTTATTCGAATGGCATCAAAATCCGAGAAACGAGTATCAAAAATTTTTCTTCAAAGACTAAAGTTTCGATTGAAAATCGA
>JAHBCN010012469.1:0-26712 GCA_019359885.1 Listronotus oregonensis
GTTGTAAAAAACCTTTCGTCAGAAAACCTTTCCCCCAACAAAGATTGACTGTGAAAAGAAACCTGTATTTTTTGGAATAATCAAATTATCCATTTTATGGAATCTGTAAAATTGAACAACCTTGTCTGTCACTAAGGATTTTTTGACTGAAAGGACTAAAGGCGAATATTTATTGGGTATATATATATATATATATATATATATATATATATATAATATTTTTATATATATATATATAGATCTAAAATCAATCATATATATATATATATATATATATATATATATATATATATATATATATATATATATATATATATATATATATATATATATATATATATATATATATATATATATATAAATATATATATATATATATATATATATATATATATATATATATATATATATATATATATATATATATATATATATATATACCCACCGAGTTGCCACTATATATTGACTCCTTGTACTAAAGTCTGAATAAGTAGTAGTACTAATTTAGAAATTTTCCTTCACATCTATTATAATTAAACATTTTTGCAGCTCTACACAAGCATAATATTTTTTGTTTTTCTTAACACTTCGGCTACCTTATTTGCCCTTCAGTTGCTTTCGCGTGATTCTTAAGTAATAATAACATTATGCAAAATAACTACTTACAATAGAAGGTAATTTAGAAATGATTGAATAATTTTATTTATATTATAGTAACAGATAATTAGTGCATAATTAAATTTACTCCACTCTCTTACAAGTAGGTATTTATGTAATAATTAAACTTTGATTTTTGTATCTCTATTAACAGTAATATAAAGTATTTGGCAGATAATCCCTTAGATACCCTTTTAAATCGAAATTTAGATCATAAAGCATACATTTTTAGTTGCAAAATAGGTTGCTTATAAAAAGTAATATAAACAAACGTTATTTCTGTGTAAATAGTACTAGTCACTTTTGTACCGCCAGCCCATCGAAAAAAAACTGAGCAATTGTGTGCTCTTTTCACATTATTATTAAGTATGCGCTGATCATCTATTGATAGATTTTGCAATATGAATGCGATGTGTTAACTAGAAAACAGACTTATAAAGTTTAAAAAATAAACACGTTGGAACAATTAAACTCAGTATGACATCTAATCTATATATACGCGATAAATAACCTTCCATAAACTTTAATTTAGCATTCTAAGTACAAATGTTTCCACAAGACAGACAGGCAGACGACAGACAGACGACAGACAGACGACAGACAGACGACAGACAGACGACAGACAGACGACAGACAGACGACAGACAGACGACAGACCTACACGTATGCCGATAATTTTTCGCGACATTTTTTTAAATCAAATTTTATTTGGTTTAGGTGGCATACTGAGTAAAAATTGTTTCAAGATGGCTGTGTTTTGCACTTTCTATGCCTACATAACCTAAACTAAACGCAGTTATCCTGTTAAACATATTAATTAATGATTAGCGTATAGTCAATATTTACTATTTAAAAGGGGATACTGGGTACGATTGGTCCCTCTCTACTTCGATGGACTGACGGTCTTAAAGCAACTAGTGCTGAGATGCATAAGCCTTATTTATATAACTTTTTATAAACAACTTATTTTAGTATTCAAAACCTGCGCGCGAAAATTAAATGCTTGCGGAAAAAAGGTACACTTCTCTGTATAAATCTATTTGTCAAATGTTTATTCTGTAAACTTAGACCACTACCGTAGCCAGAGGGACGGATCTTGAGGGGTCAGAACCTCCCCCCGAATTTTCAGGATCTACGTTTGTCGAACAGCAAACAGGTGATCTTAGCAAATATACAAGAACTCAAAATTCAAACTTCAAAAACCAAATACTCTTTAATTGCTATATTTTTTTTACCTAAAGTATGAAAATTAAAAAAAAAAATTATATTTAGGGTCAACCATACCTTGCCTTGGTAAACAATACATCGGCACTGTAGGGCATTTCTCAACTCTTTTTCGTGATTATAAATGATGCACGAATGGTTATTTACCTAACAAGATGCGAAAGTTTACTTTTAGGTGTAAGGTGGTTTTTAAATGGCCGAGGTGCAGCCAATGTATTTAGGAGTTTAAAAAGCTTATTGCTTGTTTAAAAAACGATTATTTTGAGGCTAAAAAGTCAAACATTTAAAAAGAAATAAAAATACTAAGTTTTTAACTAACGCTACTTGGAAATGTAGCTATAGCAATAATTACCGGAGTAGCTGAGGCAAGCCGGACACAGGGGTTACATAAAATGAAATTAAATGACGTAGAAATTAGGAACGAGTAGCTTTAGTTAAAATTCTTAAAACCAAAAACAACGTTAAAAGAAGTTTTGTTATAACCAACGATGATGAAAGTTTAGTATTTTATGTGTGATTAATATGCGGTTATATTAAACTTGGACCTACAATCACTCAAGATGAATGCTTATTTATTGTTACGAACGAGGTAAACCTGTAAATCAAGTTATTGTTTAGCACATTGTTTTAAATGTTTCTAAAAAATGGCAAAGTTTTTGAAACTGTAAAATTTTAACGAATACCCTTCCCATTCCTTTAGACCAGGGGTCTCCAAACTTTCCAGCCTTAGAGCCATACTGATTCTCCAGTAAGTTCCGAGGGCCAAAACCATATTATCATTGTTGCCGGTGGTAAGAAGTGAAATAGTCCACTTAGAAAAAAAGTCCGAAAAGTACAAACGTTTAAAAAAGGCTGCAAATCGGACTAAAGTCCGCAAAACGGCAACACTGCATATTATTAATTTTCCTGTCATTATCTGTAATTTCAGATTAGTCGTAGAGTACGAGCCATGAGGGTAACGTGACACGACATCTGGTGGACACAAGGAAATAGGAGTACCTTCATCGCTAACAGATGGCGCAATAGCACGTACAGAATAATCTCGTTGGTTCGAGAAAGTTCGGTGTTTTTTCACTACTTCTAGATGGCAGTAATTGGAATATATAAGAAGGTAGTGGCGCAACCACAAGTCAGTTCCTATGACACTGTTTTAAATAAAATATAGCATACCTCCTTGTGTTTGTGCGTGTTTAAGTTTAAGACATCTTTATAACAGTATTTTGATTTGAATTGTTGCTTTTGTGTGTGAATTAGTAGTATGGAAATGAAGCGAAAAATTGATAGTGAATGCAGAAAATTAAAAGATCAGTGGAACATTCAGTATTTCGTAATTGAGTCCAGTAACAAGGCGCTATGTTTGATTTGAAGAAAGATAGCCGTTCTCAAAGAATATATCATTAAACGTCATTATGAAACAAACATTTTCAAAATTACTCAAAATATACAGGAAGTTTGGGAGGAAAAAATTGGCATGCAGCGCGGATTAAACGCAAATCTTCATTTACAAAACTCAAAACTGAACAAGAGGCTGCAACTCGGCCAGCTGTGTGGCTCTTGAAATTGCAAAACGTGGAAAACCATTCACCAAAGGAGAAATGATCAAAGAATGCATAATTGCAGTGGCCGAAGAAATGTGCCCTGAAAAGGTAAATTTATTAAAAACTGTCAGTATGTCAGCAAACACTGTGGCTCGAAGGGTAGAAACCATCGCTGAAAATATATCCTCTCAACTGTTCGACAAAAATGGACATTTTGAGTGGTTTTCTTTGGCCTTGGATGAGTCAACGGATGTGTCAGATACTGCTCAGGTGTTGATTTATATTCAAGGAGTAGTATTCATGGCACAACTACTGGTACAGATATTTTTAAAGGAGTTGAAATGGCCATTAATCAAAAGAACCTTCGATGGAAAAACTTGAAATGTATTACAACTGATGGAGGCAAAAACATGAGTGGGAAAGATAAAGGAGTGGTCGCTGTTGTGTCAAAAGCTGTAGAAAATGACGGTGGTTCAAAACCATTAGTCTTACATTGTATCATTCATCAACAGTCTTTGTGCGGAAAATGTTTGGATATGTCTGACGTTCTGAAACCAGTCATATCAACTGTTAATTTTATCAGATCTTTTGGGCTGAATCACCGACAATTCCGACAATTTATTGAAGAGATTGGAGAAACTGACTTACCTTATCATACTGCCGTACGCTGGCTTAGTTGTGGGGTCTTCAGGCTTTTTTGAACTTCGAGCAGTGATCGAAATTTTTTTGAATGAAAAGATCGCCTCTTACTGAATTACAAAACAACGCATGGCGGGAAGTTAGCATTCTGTTGATTTGACAAAACATGTGAACGAACTGAATTTGGGATTGCAAGGAGAAAACCAGCATCTTCCTGATTTATACCAATATCAAATCATTCCGGAAGAAATTGAGACTGTTTCAATCACAACTAGAAGTAAATGTTTTTCACATTTTAAAACATGTGAAATATTCAGCCACACTACTGAGACTGAGTTTCCTATCGATTTTGCAATCGAAACTTTGAGTGCTTTGAAGATAAATGTTGATACTCGTTTCTCGGACTTTGATGCCATTGCGAATCAAATTAAGATTTTTCAGAATCCTTTTGATACTGACATTGAAACCCTAGCCCCGGAATTTCAAATGGAAATGATTGATCTACAATGCAGTATATAATTAAGAACAAATATGAAAACTCATCTTTGTTGGAATTTTATAAGAGTCTTCCACTGATACAATTTGATAATTTGATAAATTTGCTCGTGGTCTGTTTTCTGTTTTTGGTACTACTTATTTGTGTGAGAAAACCTTCTCCAAAATGAAGTAACAAAATATGTTTACAGATCGAAATTAACTGATGAGCATCTTAAATCTCTTTAATAATTGGTACAAGTAAAAATTAGTCCACAACTACAAACTATTGTCAGTGGAAAATTCAATTACATAAATCTCATTAGTATTTATAGTCATTATGTTTGTTATAAGTTAGTGATTATTTAAAATGTATAAAATGTTAGTTGGATTCATTTCAATAATTTGTTAGTTATTATATACTGAAGTTAAATTTTCGCATATTATACATGTCTTTACTCATTACAATTCTGTGTTTCTTTATCCAACTTATCACAAAAACAATAACAATAAGCCTACAAAATGTTATGAGTTAGCGGAGTTAGCCCATGACCATATCAATGTAGATGTCATATTAATAATTATTCAACATAAAATTAGAATACTTCAGTAAACTAAATTTAATTTGCTATAAAAATAATTTGTTCTCTAAAAGGAGTTTTCAAGTATGCTAGCTCTCCGCGGATGTGGCCCTCGGGCTGTAGTTTGGAGACCCCTGCTTTAGACCAGCGTTTCTTAAAGTGTGTTTCGCCGAACCCTGGGGCTCCGCACGACTTCGGCAAGATTCCGCGAAAAAAAAAAAGATTCTCTGTGTCCAGAATCCTGACTGGATTTTCGACTGACGTATTACCGAAAGATAAGGATCGCATGCAATAAGCTGGACGCGCAGCCCGATATAAGACTGCAACTTTCAACAATAAGACCCAGTGGCAGCTCTCGGATTTTCAAAATTTCTTATCTAAAAAGTGAAACATGAGATCAACACTAAATTTACCAAATGCTATTGGCCTTAAGGGGAACACTGGTAAAAAAATTGAAATTTGCTATTATTTGTATTTTTTTCGTGAATTTGATCAAATGTTATCGTCAAAACTCATATTTCCTTAAATTATGTATGTTTTTTCATGTAGGGGCCTCCTAAATATTAGCATTATTGACTCCATTCAAAGAAGAGCTGTTCGTCCTATTAATGATCCCACACTTACAGAAAAGCTTCCTTCCGTTGCCCACCGACGGGCTGTAGTATCTGTCGCTCTTTTATAGGTATTTTCATGGCTCCGAAGACTTGGCGAGTATAATTCCTTCTCTGGCAGCTCCCAGCGGAGCAACACGTAGTGCCACTTTTATACATCCTTTTACAGTCCAACGTAAGAGGCTCTCAACTTCCAACTTTGTTCCTTTATCCCTGTCCAGACTTTGGAACCTGCTACACTCCTTTTTTCCAGATCTCCAAATATACACATCAAAATTATCTAGGGAACAAGAATGGAATTTGTGATACTTTTTAAAGTGATTTATTTTCATTTCTCGTTTTTTTTTTTGCTGAATTTTCTTATAAATTCTATTTTTTTTGGTAGTCTTCCAACAAAAGGCTACAGACAAGTCAGAGAAATATTCAAAGTATATAATCTACCCAAAAAGTTATAAGAAAATTTGATTCTTGTTTCCTAGACAATTTTGATGAGTGTATTTAAGTCTCGTGCAAGTAAACTCTTTCTTTCCACACTTCAGACAGCCACGGTACAGTACGGCCACAGCCTTCGTGGACCGTCCCAAGATAAAAAAAATGTACGAAGAGTGAAAATACTTTCATTCCTTGCATTGATAGCATTATCTAAGTATAAAAGTATCCTTTTTATTTCATGTTCAAATTCCTTTTAGGTTCTTTAATAAAATATTTTTAAGTGTATTACTAATATATAATATATTTTGTAAAAAATAAATTATAACGATATTACGATTATCAAAAATATTTATTTGTGCAGCATTAAAAGTGTTCCGTGTTTATTTTTTCTGTTAAAAAGGGTTCCATATGTAAAAAAGTTTGAGAAACGCTGCTTAAAACGAACATCGACTATTTTACTGGCTAGCTTCAACAGTCGACTTTTTGGATCTAAAGAGACATGGAGGTTGGAAAGGCTTCGTTGGTTGTGGAGGGTAATATTGGTGATTCGTATAGCAATAAAATTGAAACTAAAAAAAAAGGGAAGTGATCCAAGCAAAAACACCTATGTATAAAATAAGGCACCAGCTCCTATTCAAAGATCTCGGCCTCATAGAGTACTGCCTACAATTTTGTTTCACATTTATTGGCTTGGCAAGTTTTTAACTAATTTACAGTATTAATAGATATATAGATCAGTAAGAAACTTGCCGAGTCAAAAAAGAGTGGAACAAAAATTATTGTGGACAGAAATTGGTCCAATTTTATATCTCAATACCGATATTTTTGGTTAGATTTTGGTGGAATTACAATAACAGTACAAAACCAGCTATACTCATACCTAAAGCTTATAACCACTTTAATAATAATAATATAGGTATTTAAAATTATGATGCAATATAATAATATTTACATTGGCGCCAAAATCTGTTTTTAATAAATTAGTCGCTAGCTTATTTCGCGAAGAATATTAATTATTCACAGTTGATATCTTACAAGTGGACTTACAAGTTCATTACGTAAATTGCAAATAATTAAGCTGGTACGAATAAGTACTATTTTTAGAAAGCAAATTTTTATGCATGATGGATATTATTGGATCTTGTATTTGGTTCTATTTGTGAAATTTATTTCCTTAATTTAAAATTTAATGATCTCTAATTACCATATATTCTAATCTTCTGGTTTTACATGTCTAATAATAACATATGAGGAGTGGTTATGCAGAGTCGGTAAATCAGGAGGAGTATCTTTGTCTTTGATCTGTCGACAAACCAGGAAGAGGTACAAACCGGTTGTAGGTATATAAAGTTTATTAGCAGATAACTTATTAATACAGACCTTAAATGTTTAATACTGTAAAAAGGCAAATAAAGAGGTAGTTTTGGATGTACTGTAAAAGAATGCACGAGAGCAGTGTTGTCCCCTTGAAAGCTGCTGGATAGGACTGGCTTTTCTTTGCTAAATGCGATAAAACTGTTTTTCAGATACGGAAGCGATATTTTAAATAGAATTTAATGTGGTATATATCAAGTGTACAGAGCTGCTGCTACTTTTAGAAAGAAAAATTAATGCATGATGGATATTGTTGGATCTAGTATTTGGTTGTATTTGTAAAAACCCATTTTCTTAATTTAAAATTTAATGATCTGATTACTATAAATTTTAATTTTGTGATTTGAAATGTTCATTAATATTAAATGAGAAGTGATTATGCAAAGTCGGTAAATTGGGTTTAGTATCATTTTTTGAATTGCACACAAACCAGGAATAAATAAAGCCTAAGTACTAACCTATTGTGATTATAAAAATGGTATTTGGGGGTAAAGGGGAGTTTCAGATAGAGTGTAAAGAATGAATGAGAGCCTGCCTGTTTTAATTTTTAGTGAAAGCCATTAAAATGCATGTCTAAAAAAGATGGATCTCCGATAGCTCGTTATTGGGCAAGCTTGCTTTTAAGATTAAGGACATTTTTAAAGCAAAGAGATCTTTCGTGCTAAATGTAATGAAAAATAGATTTCTTAATGCGGAAGTGGAATTTAATTAGAGTTTAATTTAAGATACTCGTTTATAGAGTGTACAGAGAAAAAAATTCTTTTGATTTGAAAAAATATACTGGCTCTGTAGTTAGAGTGGTTATGGGAAAATAATAATCATTCTTGAATAACGTCACAAAATAAAATAATTCTTTGTATGGGTAGTTCTTGGCGGCTCTAAATAGTCAAACTTTATCGCGGGTCTAACTGTGTTTTTGAACAATAAGTTGGAGAAGATGATGCTAAAATTTAATTTATTGTAATGTGACTTGTAAAAGAAATGTTTTTATAGGTGTTAGACAATGTTATGGTATATGATGTCACTAAAATTTTTACTGTCTTTATTTGTTAATTGGTACACGTTTCGGTGACTATTTACCTAAAACCGCTTTCAACTTGATAAAAAACCTACCCTTAAAGCTACGATCTATATACTTTATAAATAACGAAAAATGAAGGATCACATTTCTCTTACGAGACAAAAACCTTTGAAAATCGGTGTAACCGATTTTGGTCTTTTTAATGAAATTCGGTGCCTAGAAGCAGAATTAAAATTCTTTACGTTACCTTAACTAAAACAAAAGACAATGCAAAAACAAAAATCAATACCTGAACCACTAAAAAAATTCTACAGCGGTAGTGAGTTAATAGTTAAAGTTAATATATGCGAGACCAATAAAATTTTAGCGCTAAACCCCGAATCTTGGTGATTGGTGATAATATTGTTGAACTATGTGTATCCATGCTAAACAATACTTTATCCAAGAGATCCAAAACTTTAGATCGGTGCAACTATAGGTTGCATCTTATAAAAAATTTATTTTAATTTATCTCTTACTTTAAATTTTTGCACTTAGCACATTTGTGCGCTACATCATCGATATTTTTTTTAAATCTTGGGACAGTCCACGAAGCCTGATGTCTAGGTACTAACGTACCGTGGGTGTCTTAAGTGTGGTAAAGGGAGTTTGTTCACACGGGACTTAAATATTTGGAGATTGGGAGGAGAAGGAAACACTTCTGCGGGCAGCAGGTTCCATAGTCTTGACACTCTAGGAATGAAGAAACGAAGAAAGTGAAAAGTTCGGGCCTCACTAACTGAACTGTAAACGGATGCATAAAAGTTGCTTTAAGTGTTGTTCTGTTGGGAGCTGCCAGAGAAGGAATTATACTAGCCAACTCCTCCAAGCAGAAGCTGTGGAAATACCTATACAAAGCGACAGATCCCCTGCAGCTCGACGGTGGGTAAGAAGAGAAAGCCTTTCTGTAAGCATAAGATCATTAATAAGACGAACGGCTCTTCTTTGAATGGAGTCCAAAATGCTAAGTGTTGCAGGGGACGCCATTCCCAGACATGAGAACAATATTCTTAAGAGGGTCTAATTTGGGATACATACAGAGTATACAGATTGAAAGAAGAGAAATACTTTCTGGCTCGAAAAGAGGAATCCAAGCTTTTTTGAAGCTGCCGACGCTATGGATGTGATGTGATTGTGCCGACGAGATTAAACGACTCTTTGTTCTGCAGAACTTGGCCGCACAGCGATCATGACTGTGTTTTCGAGGCATTAAACTGAACAAGATTTTTGGCGCCCCAATCCAAGATAAGTTTAAGGTCTTGCGAAAGAGATATCTGGATTGAGCTGCGCTTGTTTTCTAAATTAGACATATAGTGGCTTAAGAAATTTAATACTAGAGTGGAGGGTACTATCGTCAGCAAAACTATTAATGGGATTCGTTGTGGTTAGTTGTAGTTAGAGAAAAGATCGTTAATGTGTAGAAGAAACAGCGTGGGTGCTAGCACTGAGCCCTGTGGCACCCCAGCATTAATTTGGTAGAAGGTGAAAAAATGACCATCTACAGTAATTGATATACGTCGATTAGAAAGACAACTGGAGAGCCAAGAGCAAAGCTTAGGTGAAAGACCGTAAGAAGGAAGTTTGTTAAGAAGATCATCATGCCAGACCTGATTGAAAGCTTTGGATATTTCAAGAGCAATGATGTGGGATTCACCAAGATACTCAAGGGAATGTGAATATATTGCAGTTTTAATAATAATACATACATTGTGTCGAATTGATAATCCCCTTTTAAGTCGGTTAAAAAAATCAAAATCTCCATATTAATGAATTATGCCTAAGAACCAAAAGTAGGTTGTCTGTTTAAACGCTGTTAATATGGACTACGTTTTATAATTTTTTGTACCATCAATGCATTTGAATAATATTTAATATAATTAATTACAAAGCAAATTTCTAAGAAAGTTTTTCCAAGCCTATTAGCATGCATACCTCACAGTTCTTTGTATGTATTACAAGCCAACTAACATGTGTCAGTTCTTGGTATTAGTATACAAATATACAAAGCATAACGCAAATATGAATGGAAGAATAGTTAATGGTAATTATAAGCTTTGCATTTCTGCTAAAGAATTTAATAATAAAAATTTCATAAAATATTGACTTTGAATCAAATTCGTGACTTTAAAGAATAATTAAAGAATGGTTTTTTAAAATTTTTAAAATTTGAAACTATAACCCAAAAAGGTTAGCTTTGTACAAAAACGTGTTTATGCTTGCTGTTTTTAAGCCATTTTAAAAAAAATAGGAGCAAAAAAAATATTTTTTTTATGATGCATAATAAAGGTTTAGAGAACTTTAAAGTAACTATGTAATGGCGATTTTTAAACTAGAAAATCCAAAGAAATAAAGAGACTTAATATCCTGTTATTTTAATGCATGATCATTTTTCAAGTAAGATTGGATTAGACTACACATCCACACAAAAAAGTGGTCTGTACTTTAAATGTGCGATACCTGTCCTGAAGTATTTTTTTCTCCTAATCACGAATCCGTGAACTATTACATCATAGAAACTTCCTAACCTCAAGAAATATGTTTAAAATACAAAAGTTTACAAAAAAACACCTGCTAAGATATAAAAAAATGTTGTTTAATTTCAAAACGTATATTTATAAAAACAGACTATGAAAAATGAAAAATCCAGCATCAAAATTGTAACGTGACGTTTTTTTCTAACCTTAAAATCAATGTTAGAAATTTTAATTTTTTAAAATCAACCGGTTTACGCCAAATTTAGTGCACTGCACGTAGGTTTTGGAAATCGTTAATTATGAATCCAAAGTCAGATTTGCAAAATTAAAGATGGCGAGTCCAATATGTTGAACCACATGTCCGAAAGTCTTCTGGTCTATGCTAGATTCGGTACATAGGGGTTCTAAAAATCGCTAATTACGAATTTGGGTTTAAATTTGCAAAAATCAAAATTGCAAATCCAATATGGCGGACAGAATTTTCCAAAATTAACAAATAAATGCCACCGTACGTACAGGGTGGCCAACTAAGAATGCGAGGTACTGTATTTGGGAACCTATCCATCGTAGAGGCTTGCGGCAAAAAAAGTTATACTCAAACGGGGAAGAGAAAAATCTGGAAAATATTTTCAAATTTCTGAAATGGCCGGTAAGGGGCGCAACTGCAATTTTAAATCTAAAAAAGTAATGTTTATGTGAATTTCGCTATATAAACCTAAGGATAATCTGAACCTTTTTTGTTTGACATTTTTTGCTATATCTTTAAAAATAAAGTAGTGGGGGGCATTTAAAAGTTTCTGTAAAAACACCCTGTATCTTCGAAACGACTAAGCCAATTTTAAAAAGCTTGAGCTATAAATGTTATAATATTTAAACTTTTGTTAGTTTCACATGTCTCCGATAGAGGTCTTTTTCCGACATTCCGAGAGAAATGGTTAATTTTCTCCAAAAAATTATATGCATTGCTATAATTTTTTCTTCGTGAAAAAGTAGTTAAATAATGCCTTAACAAGCTTGTGAAAACCGCATCTCAATATCTTGTTCCTAACCTAAAATTTAGGCCAAAGAAAATTTTATACGTCAATGTCTTAAAAACTGTAAAAGCCACAAGAAATTTTATAAGACATAAATTATGTATTTATACAAAACCTTTAATTTAGGTAATCTTTTACCTAAATGCAGTACTTTACGAGATATAATCAAAAAATCAAATTTCAGGGGTATAACTTAAAAAAAAACCTGAAAATTCGATTTTTTCATTGTAACTTGTAAAGTATTGCATTTAGTCGAAGATATTATGAAAACTGAATTAAAGGTTTTGTAAAAATACATAATTTTTGTCATATAAAATCTCTTGTGGCTTTTATAGTTTTTGAGATATTGACGTATAAAATTTTCTTTCGCTTAAATTTTAGGTTAGGAACAAGATATTGAGATGCGGTTTTCGCAACCCTGTTTAAGAATCATTTGCACCTAATTTTTTTGAGAAAATTAACCATTTCGGTCAGAATGTCGAAAAAAGCCATCTAGCCGCGACATGTGAATTTAACAAAATTCAAATACTAGAACATTTATTTTCAAGATTGCAGTTACGCCCCCTAACGGCCATTTCAGAAACTTGAAAATATTTTCCAGGTTTTTTTCTCGGCCGTTTTAGTAACAACTGTTTTTGCTGCAAGCCTCTATATAGGTTTCCAGATACAGTACCTCGCATTCTTAGTTGGCCACCCGGTATATTGGGTTTTCAGGGGTCGCTGGTCACGAATCAGAGACGGTTGTGTAGCACTGAGAAAGCTAGTGCGCTGTTATTTTATTAGTAACTTAACTATTAAAAACATTTTTTTATTTAGTTTTTTATTAATTCCAAGTGCACTTATGTATGTCTGTTAAGTGAAATCCCAGAATGGTGACGCACCTACAAATTAGAACCCATTTAAAATCTATTCCATTTGCATGAGGGGGAAAAACGACTTGTTTTCAAATTCACGTTAATTTTAAGCAAAATTTAATAACTACTTTATTATTTACCATTTAAAATGCATTACCTTTTATAGCAAAAGTAACAAATTAATTAAAATGACCTTAACAAAATAAAAATTAACTTAAACAAATTTGCCATTTCAGATGTAAACATTTCCAGGTGTTGCTAATACGATATGTCTTATTAAGTCCGTTTTAAGTTATGCTAAATAGCCTAGAGTTAAAGTTAAACCAGTTTAAATGTCGGTTTAAGATTAACAACTGCTGCATAACCTTTCAAGGTCGTTTCGGAAACACGCTGACCGAAGAAGGGAAACAAAAAGGAGGTTAGCGACCTGTTTCTGTTTCATATCAAATACCTACATCTAAACTGATACTAGAGTACTTCGGATGGCTACAAAAATATTGCCTATTAGAAATTTCTTTGTAACTATATTAATTTGGTCTAAAAAATATAAAGCATTAATTTTTCGCGTAGCAGGGATTTTTTTACACTACCTAACTTTAACCGATTTTGAAATATTGACATCTAAATAGGAACGTAATAAATAAATATAGAACTCAACCAATTAAACTTAAAACAAAATTTACGTCTAAATTTCCTTTACAACAAAAATTAGAAAGTAATTCTGGTTAAACCGGAAGTAAACATTTTGGAATTGAAGATCAGACCTAAAACTGTTGCTGTTGGAACTGTTTTAAAATGATTTAAAAAATGTGTTCCCCTTTTAATTGCTACTGTTGTAAGTTTTGCAAAGAATTGACAAATCGGGAAAAAATGACCCTGCAATTGTACAAAAATTCTTAACAAGCATATCTCTTATAAACATAACTTATGAGCACCTATAAACTTAACTTTTGTCAAAATATCATTGGGCAAAACCACCATTTGTCAAATTGTTCTTAGGCGAGTAGAAATAACACCAATTGTTTAACTTGAGTCCATATTTTAACCAATGGAGTACTAGAATTAGTTCAGTTCTGATATCGTATTTTTTAAAATGGTTTTTGTTCCATTTAAACCCCTTAAAAACCTCGTAAGTGTACGACAATGAACCATAAAATTATTCGAATTGAGACCTTGCCGCAACCAATTATTAAGCAAAAATTGTTTGAAGGGTCAGTCTACTCGGCCATTTTTTAAAAATCTTTTTTTTTCTATTTTTCGAAAGTTTATGCATTTAACAACATTTTAAAACAATTTAGAATGATTCGAGCATTCTAAATGTACTTTTTTGCTTCTTACGTTTTAATATTCGAGCGCGCGACACACGCGACAAAGCGGGCATAGCTTTAGTAAATCGCCAATTATTCAATGCTTCTAAAGAAGGCAGAATAAAGCTTAGAGAAGATAAATTAGAAAAATTTCAAATCCAGAAAGCAGAAGGAATTTTGTATGGTGCAGGCATCGATGATATTGGTAAGATTTTTTTTTCAGTTTCTTGATAAAAAAGACTTTAAACGCGTTTATCTCAAAACTATGTTTTTCGACCTTACGATGTCTGATTCTTAGAGACTACTGAACCGATTGCCATGAAATTTTAACTAGTTAACTCTCAAATGAATGAGTTTGATTCGACCTACAATCGTCTGAAAATTTTAATTTTTCCTTATTTTTTTAAAGAAAAAACCACACAAAAAACAATTTTGTATTTTTTTTTCTAAAATAGTTCGCCATTTTGTTTATTATATGTAAAATTTAATGATTTTAAGTCGAATCGAACACACGGTTATACCTAATCTAACGTTACTAAAGATATGGACAACCTAATTCACATGTCTACTTTTTGAAGCATTACCACTCCCTATAATTATTATGTCCTTAAAATTAATTACACCAAAAAGTGGAACTCAATTTTAACGCAGCAAAATTTCAAATTATTGGAGTTAATGTTAAATTTATTAAAAAATGCCGGATTGCAGTGTAAAAAATTGCGATAACTGGAGTGAAAAAACCAAAAATGAAAATATACACTACTTTCATATACCAAAAGACGAAAGAGTTAAGCAGTAGATCTATTTCTGTGAGCGTAAAATATTTGTCAAAAGTGGTGTATTTTGCATTCATGAAATTTACACTGAATAAAGTCTTTCAATTATTCTAAAATAAAGCAATTAAATTTGTTTTTATTTCAGCAAGAGTCTGTTCAGTACATTTTAAATCCAAGTGTTTTATAAAAAAACACATAATTCTTATTGGGCTTAAAACTCTTGTACGACTTAATTATAATAACATATAACTCAATATTGTTAAACCCATATGTCTTTGTGTTTAATTAATTTATATTATTTGAATTGCCGCGCCTCAATGTGGAGGATTTGGATCAGAAACGTGATCAGCTGTTTAAAAAGGCTGCGTAATTACACACCTGATTTTGTGCACCCATTTTGAATTCAACTTTGGAATTAAAAATAAATATTTGTCGAATTAAGAATCTTGTTTTTCTTTAGGTCGATTCAAAAATTCACAGTTATTGTTACTGACCTCAGGCGCGGATACACCGTTGTGGGCACTGTGGGCATACCCACAACCCTAATTCAGTAGTTGTAACTGGTAAAGTCTTACTTTCACGGTCAATTGAGATCGATAGGCTGATGATAAAAACGCTACGACTGACCAGCCTTAAAAAATCGTCAGCCCTCCAAGGCTGTATTAAAGCAATTATTTGCAGAGGCGACAGAACAAGCAAAAGAGTTGGATGTTACATGTTGCCTACTGAAAAAAAAATAAAAATTTGATCTTTCTTTACAAATCTGCTGCTGCGAATGCCAGCTTTGTATTGAAAGTAGAAATTTTTTGATTATTTTCGGTTATAGTTTTTTTGGGAAAGTTGCTCCGATTGATGGTCTAAAATCTAAGTCAATGGCCTTAGATCATAGACTTCATACTATAGTATGAAGGATTCTGTCAATTTCGATAGCACCCTGTATACTATACTACAAAATTATAAAAAGTAAAAGATTAATTTGTATTTTGAAATGTTTGTAACAAATATACTCAAAAATCACTGAACCGATTTCAACATTTTTTTTCACCGTTAGAATAGTTGTGTGTTGTAATAATTGTGGGTAAAATAGGCTACAAAAAATAAATATTTACTCATGTAAAGCCGGGACATGTTGCTAGGTTCTGATGAAGTTATTTAATGTAAAATGGTGTTAATTTCAGTTTGTTATCAATGTTATCATTTAAAGATGAACAAAAATATTAAAAAAATCATTCAAAACGTAGGTAAGTCCATGATTGTTTATAAATGAGTTCGTAATCCGACTCGCACTTGGCCGATATTTTGGTGGCTGTGCCCACAACCTTTCTTAAGGGCTAGATCCGCGCCTGACTGACCTTTTTGTTGGAATTAATATACTTTTTCTAGGTAAAATATTTGCGAATGCGTTTATCTTTATTATATAAAATGATTTTGTATCATTTATTTTCTTAAACTGCTAACCCAAAATAATAGAAAATAAAAAACGATCGTTTTTAAATTTTACACTATACAACTTTCCATGATTCTACAACACACTAAGTGACTCATGTTGATAAAAAACTAATTTAGTTAATTGCATTAGCAAATTTAATGTTGCTTGCGTGCATAACCTGTAAATCCATAAAAATTATTACCTTTTGTATATATTTAAACAATATTACCAGTCAATGGTATTTCCATTTTTTTAGTTATAGTTTTTTTAAGAAATCTAGATTTGTCAAGTGTTTACTATTTTAAACAAATACAAGAATCAATTTGTCTCTTGACGTTTATATTATTAATAAAAAATGTCTTAAACCTCTAATATATAGTAATTTAATTAAAAATACAAATGCTTGTATCGAAAAAAAAAGATATTGCTAAATTCTGTAATAGTTTTGTATATACAGGGTGCTTTCTGATTGAATATCAATATTTAAGGAAGCAATTTTTGAGTCCATTTTAAAAATAAAACTTTAATATATGAAGGTATGTCCTAAACCTCTTAAGTTTTGAGATACAGGGTGGTAAAATTTTTAAAAATAAATAATTTATTATTAATATTTGTTATACCACTTTATATATTTTAATGAAATTTGGCATACATGTATTATGTATTAAGAAGCATTTTTAAGTGTACCACATTTTTTAACCAGTGGCGTTCGTCAGAATTTGACCTGCTTATTTTGGCAGGCATTAATGGTACGCTACTGATTTCTCTTAAAATAAAAATTATTTTCAAAAACCCCAATCATTTCTAAGCAAAGTAAATAACAGTTTTTTTTATCCGATGCATGGTTTTCGCATAAAAAAATAAAAACTGTTTCTTTGCATGATCATAAAAATACCGGTAAACAATATCACCATGCAGAGAAATATCTAGATTTAATTTTTTTCGGTGAAAACGTGTGTCGAACTAAAAAATCAAGAATAAAAATAGTAATAAAAGTTCATCTAGAAAAATTAAATCTAAATATTTTTCTGCATACTGATATTGTTATGGTCATGCAGAGAAACAGTTTTATGTTTTTAAGCGAGAACCGAGCCCCAGATAAAAAAGACCAGATACGAAACACAGTGTGGCGGCACGGTCAGCGTCCCCCACTAAAATGGTCCGCTCAACGGCGGATCATTTAGTACGGGAGCCGTTTCTCGCGTGCGTTGAATTGTTTAGTTTACTAGTTACTGTGAAACGGGGCTAGTGCGGGCGTAAAAGTCAGTTTCAATATATTTATTATTTTCGACTTTTATAACATGACAGGTTATAAGTGCATATGTAGATGCTGTACATCTAATAATAAAGAAATAACTTTTTTTTTGCTTCCAAGTGACTCTATAAGGTAAGTTCGATTTATTTATTCAGATTCAAAAATCACAAAAGACATTTTTTAGACGTGAAGCTTGGCTTCGTGCTGCTATAATAATCACACTTTCAAATTAAAATGCACTTAAAATTGTCAGAACTTAAAAAAAAAATTAATTATGAATATTGTAAGGGTGATTAATTGAGAATTTAAATATTTCAACATTGGTATTTCTATCATAATTCGCGTTGCAAGATTTGAATATTACAATATTGGTATTTCTACTATTATATGATTTATTGGAGATATTCTAGTGTAAATAAAAAAAATCCTGCTGTGCCTAAGTTATTATTTGGACGCTTGAAGAAAAATATACAGGGTGCCGAAAAGTCTGGACTGGGTCAAATATCTCGAGAACGAAAGGTTGGATTTCCAAGATTGCAACTAAACTTTGTTTTTGACACAATTGTCTATCTAATTCTTATGTCAAAAACCACCCCCCTCTCTTAAGGGGGTGAACGTAAGGTGGTTTTATAATTTTAAATAGAACCCCTTTCTTGCATTTTCGGATTCCTCAAAAAATTCTGTGTCTGGCCCCCAATTTTCACCCCCCAACCCCCGCTACCCCTTCACAGGGGATGAAAAAAACGAAAAAAAAGTTAAAAAAATAAACTAAAACTGAACAGTTTAAATATTTAATTAAATCCGCAATGAAAATAGACATGTAACCCTACCTCCAATTTCAACCCCAACCCTCGCCACCCCCCCTCAGGGGATAAAACAAATTAATAAAACAAAATTGAAACTGAACCTTCTAAATTCTTAAATAAATCCGTAATAAAAATAAACATTTTTTTATTGCAATATTATTTTCTTAATTTTTGTCATGCCCCATGAAAGGGTGGCAAGGTTTGAAGGGTAAAATTTTAGATCGGGTCACATATTTTTCTGACATGTTTATTTTAATTATGGATTTAATTAAGAATTTAGAATGTTCAGTTTCATTTTTGTTTAAATAATTTTTGTTATCCCCTGTGGAGGGGTGGCGAGGGTTGGGGTGAAATTTGAGATTGGGTAACATGTTTTTGTACATGTCTATTTTTATTGCGGATTTAATTAAATATTTAAACTGTTCAGTTTTAGTTTAACTTTTTTAACTTTTTTTCGTTTTTTTCATTCCCTGTGAAGGGGTGGCGTGGGTTGGGGGTGAAAATTGGGGGCCAAACACAGAATTTTTTGAGGAATCCGAAAATGCAAAAAAAATAGGGGTTTCTATTTAAAATTATAAAACCACCCTTACGTTCACCCCCTTAAGAAGAGTGGGGGTGGTTTTTGACATCAGAATTAGATAGACGATTGTGTCAAAAACAAAGTTTAGTTGCAATCTTGGAAATCCAACCTTTCGTTCTCGAGATATTTGACCCAGTCCAGACTTTTCGGACACCCTGTATTTTAATATTAAACCCAAGTACATATTCCAATACTGAAGCTTAAAAATAGTCATTATTAATTTGCATACCTTTTAATTTTCACAGATTCGTGCAATACGTTCCTGCCCTTAAAAATAAAAAGTCTGATTTTCAGTAGTGCAGGTAGCCGCTGCCCGTTAAAAGAATGCCTCTGCCTATAGCGATTCCTTTGTGTGTTGTTCGAGTCAAGAACTTCAATCGAGCCGACCCGGCTTTCACATCTGGTTTTAGTTAAATCTGTGACCGAGCATCGGATTAAAAAAAAAAATCAAGTTATCAACTTTACTTAGAAATGTTCAAGGATTTCAAAAATAATTTTTATTTTAAGAGAAATCAGTGCAGTACCGTACGAACGCCACTAATGAAAATTTAAAAAAAAATGGCACACTAAAAAATGCCTCTTGATACATACAACATGCATGCCAAATTTCATTAAAATATTTAAATTAGTATTACAGATATTAATATTAAATGATTTATTCTTTAAAATTTTAATCCCCTGTATCTCAAAAGTTAAGATGTTTACGACATAAGTTCATATGAAGTATTTTTCTTAAAGTGGACCCAAAAATCGCCCACCTAAATACTGACACTCAATTAGAAAACACCCTGTATGTCAATATTTGTAAATTAACTGAAAAAATACTGCCTATATTTCGGTAAGCTTAGTAAGAGAAAACAAATCTTAAAGGAATAAATATTTAATTTTTTGAAATCAGGCTATTTGTTTTAATTATATTATTTTCATAGAGCTTCTTTTAGTAAATATTTAAAAATAAATGTCAATGTCAAATTCACCTACATTCAATTTTTTGGTTTATAACTATCATTATTAGGTTGGTTTTTCTAATAGCAATAAACCAGAAAGTTTACTAAAATGTTATTATTTTATACTTTTTCCTTTAACGATTTAAATACATTGTAAGATTTTTGTTACTTAGGCATGTATTTTTATTAACATTTTTTAAGGAGAAATATTTTTAGGCACAAATAACTGCCTGTTACAAAAATTACTCCAACCTAACCTATTTTCTTCAACAAGTGCTTGTGGCATCTAAATATGGTAATTACTTACCGTGTGGGTGTTTTTAACTTAAACTATAATATTTGTTTGATGGTGTATTTTTTCTTTATGACCACCGACGAAGGTTTGAAGGACGCCTATTAATAGCGTCATTTTAGTTGAAAGTCCTCAAGAACAACTCCGATTTTGATATTTTTTTTTAATTATTCAAAACCAAAAAGCTTTTGAAAAAAGCAAACAAATATTTATATTTTATAAACAATATTTATGATATTTAAATGATTTTTTTTTAATTGCTGTAACTTTTTAATTATTGATTTTCGTAATTTTTAATTTCTCCTATTTTTTATAATTTCCAAGTTATCGTGAACTTCAATGCCTGTAAGCAGAAATTTTACTTCATTTCCAGACTATAATAATTGCTTATAAGATATTTTTATACAATAGTAACATATAATAAATATACATAACAAAAAGACAAATTTATGTATGTATTTAAGATTTAAACAACAAAATATTGTATATTAGATATTTAAGAAAATATGATAAAATTTTATGAAAAGTTACTAATTAGAATTTTAAAATATTTTATTAATTGTTAAAATTTTTTTGCTTTACCCCCATATACAAAAAAACAGAAAATTTAAATTATATTTATATTTTGCGTATCGGAAATTTCTTCTTCTTCAAGTGGTGGGTGGTTATCGCCGGCACTTTCACTGCAAACAATGCAAGCCGGTGAGCAATAAAGTTCAATTTTTCTGCAGTCACATGCTGAATCGCATCCTGCTTTGCAGGAGCAATATATGTTTTGTAAGACGTTTTCCGGTGCTGCTGGTTTCGTCATTTTTACTGGTTTTAAATAATCGTCTTTTTGCCAACACCATTCTTCAGGAGGGAGTAAAGAATATTTTTTTTTGCAGGACTTATAAGTAGACTCTTTTCATATGTTGTTTTTCTGCATCCTCTTTCGGAGGTAGTGAATGAGGTTGTACACTTTAATTTTTTTAAAGCTAATGCTATAAAACGTTTGTATCGAAGTTCATTCAACTTACACATTTATTGAAAAGTACTTTATCACTTTGCTTTTCAACCATAAAAGTTTTAGCTGCTGCACATAATTTATAATAATGATTAAAAACTTTAATAAAATTATTTTCACCTTTATTGTGACACGCGGAGGTAGTATCACATCAACTGAATACATAAATAAATAAAAGAGGCTCTTTTTTATTATTTCCATATTTACTTAACATAATCTTTGTGTTGAATAAACTCGTTGAACTGCATTATTTTTGAGTGGTTTCAAAAAAACATTTCTTATCGTCAGGTGATAAGAATCCATTTACAAGTCCAGCAATGGAAAATTAACTTTCATCCTGCTGAAAAATGGGGCTGGAAAAAGACGAGTATTTAAAACCAGTAAAAATGCGGTTGAATGCGGTTCAACATGTGGCTGCAGAAAAAGTGGGCTTCATTGCTCAGCGGCTTGCATTGTTGCACTGTTTGCAATGAAAGTGACTACGATAACCACCCACCACTTAAAAAAAGTGAAATCTCCGATACGCAAAATATATATAAAAACTAAATTTTATATTTTTTAAAGATATGAGTAAAGCACAAAAAAATTTCATTTAATAAAATATTTCCAAAATTCTGATAAATTACTCTTTAAATTTTTTATTTATTTAAATTTCATCATATTTTCTTATATATTTAATATAGAATAATATGTCTCTCAGTATATAAATTTCTAATTTTGTTAGGTTTATTTATTTTATGTTACTATGATTTAAAAAAAAATCTTTAAAGTAATTATTGCACTCCGGAAATTGGATAAAATTTATGCTCTTAGAAATCTTGAAAACTATGAAAAATAGACAAAACTATTATTTTTGTAGCAAAATTAAAATATATACAAAAAAGATTCTGTGTAAAAAATGACGAAAATTAATATTTAAAAGTTAAAGTGATTAAAAAAAAATTGCATAAATATTGTTTAAACAATTAAAATACTTTTTTGCCAATAAAGTTCCTGATTTTAAATAATATAGAAAAACAAAATTATTAAAAGAAAATTATAAAAATCGGAGGTGTTCTTGAGGCTGTTTTATGTATTCATTGACGCTAGTACTACGAACCGTGGGTGAAGTGGCTTTAGATCTTTTAAACATTTGTTTTCAGTTTCGTGAACATTGTCGAAATACCCAAACATGCAGATATTGCATTTTACAGCACCCATTAGACAACAAAGCAGTGCACCACCAACCAGAACATTATACTAGTATAGCCATTACCTCTGAACTAGCCCCCATTAATATCCAGGAAAGTCGTCCAGACAGTTTAACATGGATTTCGGACTTTACCTAACGGCACACGGTGTTTTCTGGCGCTTACCTATCCAAATACTAACCATGCCGGTATTGCTTATTTTATTTTTTTTTGCATAAGCATTTAGGACTTATTTACAGGCTACAATTTTTTAAATTACCTTTTAAATTTAATCACAGATTTAAATATAAGAAAACAATTTGCAATGCAATGTAAGGTTTCTTTTAAAATCGTTTTTCAAATAAACTCAAAACAAGATAAAGTAGTCCAAATAAATGTGTCCGTATTAAAAAAAATGAGGGTAAGCAAATTAAGGCACATGCCAAAAAACATTTAAAAGTAAATTTGGTTGGTTTATTCTTGACGTCGAGACGTCTAGTTGATTATGTGCGTCGAGGTAATTTTTCCATTAATTAAAAATTAATTAACATTTACTGACATAGCAATAATACATTTTCTTTTTCAAACATTATTTTTGCTATTTTTAATTTTATGGGTTTTGGAATAAAACATTTATTGTTACTATTGGCAAAAAGTCTTAAGGTACGGTAGTATATCCAGAACTATCCTTATAATCTTTGGGTTTAGGCTAAGAAGGTTCTTACTTACACACTCTTTCTGTGTGTATCTCATTCTTGGTAACACTTACTATCAGATATTTCGGGTTCACTTGCGGTCACCCATGTTATAAAGTTGCCAATTGTGTAATAAAATTGGGAACTTTGTGACATGATGCTTAATATGACATCTTAATGACTTCCCTGATGTTATGCATAAAATTAAACATGTCTCGTTATCCACAAGAGTGGTAACTAGCTTTATCTTTTTGCATTTATGATTTGTTTAATAACTTTGAGATCTACCTAGCTGTCAGAGTAGATGTAAAATAAAATAATTATTTTTACCTTTTATCCAATTTATTGGTCATAATTTTCATTTGGTTAATAATTATTACTTAACATTTTGAAAATACAAGCGCTATTAAAATTATGTATTTTATTATGCTGACTCTCATAACCTTAATATAGCATTATAGGAGATAGTTTATAGATTGCATTATGCGATACTGCTAAAAATTATTTGTTGCAAATATATTACCTTTCACTTAATATTGTTCCTAGGTTTACCATAGCTTAGGTAATAAGTATAAAATAAAATATTTTATTACCCATGCAATCATATATATACATATTTTACCAATAAAACTTTTGCTATAGTGCCAGTAACACGTTGTAAAAGAACTAGTACAGTTTAGGTTGAGTTTTCTAATAATTTATCTTAAATTTTGCAAGTTTAAAAACTCTCAGCTTGTCACTGTTATAACTTGTACATGTTATCCAAAAGATGGGACATGGGCCCTACATCAAATATATATCTGATGCTGTTAGCCTCAAGGAGAAACACTGGTAAAAAAATCATTTGGTATTTGCAAAAAAAAATTTTGCAGCCCTCCCAAAGAAATTTATAAGTTTTAAAAGTGAGTCCCCTTTTTGTATTTTTTAGTAAATTTATTCAAATTTTTTCGTTAAATCCCAAATTTCGGGAATACTCCAGTACAACTAATGTTTAAACAAAAACAAATTACCATAAAGCTGCGACCGTCAAAAAAAGGTAGTACTAGTCGTCCTTTTTAACATACTAAAAGTCCCCATTGATCCCGTTAACCAAAAGGCCTTAAAATCAATCTGCCATCTTGAAAATCGGTACATTTTTTAATTATGGCTCCGTAACTACTAAACGGTAGGAGATATGAAAAAAATAAAATGGGGCAAATTAAAGAGCATAAAAAAACAACAAAATTAATGTTTGCTGATTTTTTTATCTGCAATAGCTTTTAAGATGCATACAAAATAATATGATACAAATACTAAAAATGCTACAGAAATATCATAATGTATACATTAATATTTATAGTGCCTAAAAATAGTTGTTAATAAATTGCACACATAACAAAAGATGTTTTATTTTTAACGTAAAAAATATAATAACCATTAATCAAACTTCTTCATCGTCATCAAGTTGAATACCTGAATTAGAACATGAGATACTATTGCAGTTTGCACATAGACTTTAACGAAAATATTAATTTTTTTACAGCTACATAGCTTATTACATCCTGCTTTGCACGAACAATAAATCATAGTTAATATAAAATCAGGAGCTATAGGTTGTGATGTTGTCAAAGGGGTCAACAAATTATTTTTTTTTAGTTCAGCCCCATTCCAAGGGATTTTTTTATTTCCCATCCATTCTTGTATTTGCAAATACACTCTAAAATGGTGATAGTTTGATGCTTCCGATGTGGGTGGTAAAGAGGCTAACTCGAAATTTACGTTGCTGGATTCAGGAAAACGGAGACAACTTTTTGCATTCCCGCGTCTTTCTCTTTGAAAAAACAAGAAGTAATGTCACAGCCAGACATGGCATAAGCAAATAAAATATAATCTTTTGGTTTGCCTAAGTTCTTCTGCATTTCTAAAATATCTTTGATTTTATTTGGCTTAACTGATCTGCCTGGCCGTCACATAAATATTTTTTGACGATCTACTCTGTAAATTAGTATTACAGCAAAGTCCGTGTCAACCGTACCAACTAGAATCACTGGTGAGCCAGAACTACCTTAATTGATTGCCGTCTTATCTAAAATGGTATCAGCATCTCCTTCAGCTTGTATTACTTTTGTAAGTGTTGTAATCAATAACGTCTTGTTTTTCACGCTAAATAAAAATGTTTCTTGACTTACTGTAGTTGCAGTATTTTCCTCAAATGTAATGTCAATACAAGAAACTTTCCGTGTGAGGTGAATCTGTTCCTGAGATTTTGTAGAGTTTTCAATATTACACCCATCAAACACTATGGTTCAATTAAAACCATAATGATAAGTAACAAAATTAACGTATTGTATAAGAATTTCTCCATATGTAGCGGGAAAATGCCATACCGCTTTATGAAGAAAATGCCCTCCATCTATAACAAATATTAACTGTGGTGGTAAAACGTCTATAGCAGGGCATTTTTTGTCCAAATATGTTAAGAGAGCTGACTTATTGGTTTTACGAAGAATGCCGTTATCCCGTATTGGGGAAAGGTTTTTCCCAAAATCAAAAAAAATTTCTTCAAAATCTCTTCAAAGGTTTAATGTACAAAAAAAAATTGGTTTAAAAAAACTGTGTTGGGTTAACTTCGCTTCCTGGTCATATACTATTAAAGTTTTGAATATAAAAGATAAAGAACTTTATCGTTTCTTTTTAAACGAAGATCTTAAAAGTCCTTACCAATACAGTTAACTACATTTGAGGCCACTGCACCTGATGAAATGGACATTAAGAAGCGAATTTGATTATCAAACGGATTTTTTTTTTTAATTTTTTTAGGACATATCTGCAAATCCCCTTTTTTTTAAAAAAGTTATAAAACTCCTTATTTTGTGTTTTTTTTATGCTTTTTAATTTTGCCCCCTTTCATTTTTTTCATATCTCCTACACTTTAGTAGTTACGGGCCATAATTATAAAATAAATTGATTTTCAAGATGGCGGACTGATTTTGAGGCATTTTGAACGGGATCAATGGGGACTTTTAGTATGTTAAAAAGAACCACTAGTACTACCTTTTTTTGCCGGTCGGAACTTTTTGTTAATTTGTTCTTGGTTGCCGTATATCCAAAGGTTTAGATACTCTGTACAAAAAAATATCTTTATTTGAGAAAATTGTTGGGAGAAATTTTTTTTACCTTTCATGGTTTTTGGATTTGACGATAAAATTTGATCAATTTTACGAAAATATATAAATTTCGTCATTTATGTCAATAATAGAGGGAACCATAAAAAATGTTTTAGTCTTATCTTTCGTTTCATCAAAAAAGAAGTGACATTTTGCAAAAATCACAAGTCTCTATTTCTGATAATAACTAAGATACCCTGCAAAACGAAATCCAAATACCATTTATAAATACCATTTATAAATAACAAACAAACATTATTATATTCTAAATACAACTTTGTGCCACCTATTACTTTGTACTCCATATTATTATTTAAAAATATATTGTATATTCCTAAAGCTTTGGGTTAAT